>JAQZBX010032611.1:0-25775 GCA_029593785.1 Cabassous unicinctus
TTATTCTTCCCCTCCGCCCTTTTCCTGAGTCCTGAATTAATCCTGAATAGGTCAGCCAAGATTTTTCCAAGACCCTTCTGATCCATGCCTGGAGCTGGGCGCTGGGGAAACTGAGGCCAACCAGACATGGTCCCTGTCCTCAAGGAGTTTCCAGGCCAGGGAAGAATGCTGCGTCAGCCCTCTGCAGAAATCTGGGATTGAATCCAGAGCCTCGTAATCCTCAGCCTCACTTGTGTTCTCCCCACAGAGCTATTTTGGTAAATAATAATACTACTTAGCATTCGGGTGGCATTTTGCAGTTTCCAAAGCATTTCCCTTATGTTACCTCATTTAACCCTGCATCATCTGATGCAGGATGTGATTTTAGTACATCCCCACTGCATGGATGAGAAACTGGAAGATGGAGGGCCGCGTGCTGTGGACAGTCAAGCCACTGGGTGGCCTTGGGAAGTGACCCAGCCTCTGCCTCCTTGTCTGTGAAACAAAGCTAATATTAGCACCTACTTCATAGAACTCTTGTGAAAATGAGATGAAACAACACAGCAAGTCCTCAAAAAAAAAACGGTAGCTGCCAAAAACGGGCTCCCCTGCCCTTAGCTGTCCATGGCCCCGGCGGTTGCATTTCCTAAATGCCTGCTTCTCACCGGTTCCACAGACACAGGTTTGGGGGTTTTCTGACCCATTTGGGAGCCCAGGAAGCCCATCTTGGTTGGAATCCCGGCTCTGCCTGGCGGAAGCTGCATGACTTTGGGCACCTCACATTCTCTGTTTCTTCATTTGTAAAATGGGGACCAGTACAGGTAGTTCTGAGGACGGAATAACGCAAAGCACATAAAATGCTTGGTAAAGGGCCCAGCCCGCAGACGGTGCTCAAAATGGAGGTTTGCTGATTGGCTTTTCGTTGTTAAGTGTCTGAGGTGTCTTTGAACCTGTTTGTGTGTGTGTGTGTGAGGGGGGACGACAGCAGCACCTTTGTGGTGGGATTTGCCCCCCATCTGACCCCAGGAGCTTGTGCCAGCACGCCCTTCACTTTGGGTGGAAGGCAGAATGCTGCCACCTTCTGCAAGGTTTGCTTCCCGCCGCGCTGGCAGTGAGGGGGTTCAGCTAATGAAAGCTGCTCCCCCTGCACTCCGCTCACCTTGCGGGAGGAGCAGGGGCCCCTCTTGCTACCCTTTTCTTTACAGAGCAGCTCCACGGGGGCAAATCTGTCAGATTCCATCGTGATGCCAGAGTGGTTTCCCGCCCACACCCCTTGCCAGGGCTGAGTCACCCCTCCCTCCCCCCCCCACCCCCAGCACCAAGGCGGCGGCCGTGGGAAGGGTGTACCCTCTCGGGCTGCAGAAATGCTGCTGCAGGCTGGCTCCAGAAAGCCAAAACGGGGTTCCGTTCCTTCTGCATCCTCTGACATTGTCCAGAGCAATGTTTCAGAAAGCCAAACCCGGACCCCGTGATAAGCACAGCTATACTCCTTATCCAGCCTCTGACATTGCTCGGCTTCAGCGCTTGTGTTCCTAACTTCCATTTGCCAAGGGTGCCAGAGAGCTGGCCCCACTCACCCTTCGTGTCCTGCTTCCAGCACCCCAGGCAGAGGCTAGAGCCCCCATTTTACAGGTGAAGAAACTGAGACTTGGCTAAGGCCACGCCCAGCTGCTGCTCTGTGCGGGGCCTCTGAGCTCCCTGCTCCGCTGGCCTTCCCGGGTTAGCTCTTGAATTGGAGACAGAGCAAAACAGGTAAATAACATACATTTTATTCTTTTGCAAATGAAGCATCATTGTGAGCAATTAGTTAGGTCCTGTTGCTGGGTGGGAAGTTTGAGCTCTGATTTCCAAAAAAAGAAAAGAAAGATCTATTTCTAAATCTAAGTTTCTAAGTTTACTTAAAAGAGAAGAGCATTTGTAACGAAGTATTTCTTTATACAAAACTTGGTTGTTGCCAATGCTGGGCCGTGCTAGATGCATTTGTGTAACTGGAGTGTTAAAGAGAAAGGAACCAGTACGTGCCATGTATTGTATTTTGCAAGTAGGGGTGATGGTGATCGGTGATCCCTATCCAAGCTCTTGAGGTTGGCACACCTTGCCCCGTCTACACTGTGCCCCTGGTATCTGCTGAAAATCAGAATCCAATTCACTGCAGCTCCTGAAACCAAGCTACCTGCTTCACCAGAGGCTGCATCTTTCTTCTTTCCCCACTGAGTCCACTAACTCTTCTTCCCTCAGGTTGTCCACTAACTAACTGTCCTGTGAACTAATTAAGAGCCCGAGCTGAGCTCCAGGAGGCTGGGGGCAGGGCCAGTGGAAAATATTTGCATAGTCCTTTGTGTGATTTTTGCATGCCTGCCTTCTCCATCCGGAGCCCTCTTCATGAAACAGTTCTGCCCTCTTGCCCAGGCCAGAGAGAAACGGGGATAAACGAGGGTGGAGGGAGCCGAAAGGGTCCACAAAGCCTCCCCACCTGTCTCAGCATGCCTGTGCCTCAAACTGGTTTGACCCAAGCAGGTAAAGCCAGGCTGTGCCATCCTGCCAGGTCCCTGGCCGCTCTGCTGTCAGCGTTAGGCGACTCTGCAGATCGGCTTCCATCTCTCCCAGCACAACTGCCGCCGTTTCCCCTGCGTTTTCACCATGACCTCACCCGGCATGGATTTCCTACTATTTAAAACTCTCCAGCAAGTAATTCCATAGGCTTTGGGGTGATGTTGATCCTCTGCATAGTGGAGCGTGTGACGTTGGCACCCAGGCAGCCTGCGTTCCTGGGCTGGACACGCTCAGCTTTGATGGGGTTTCCATAAAATGAATTTCCATATATCAGAACCTATATTTTCGTCGACTTTCATTGGAGCATTGGGGATGTGTCCTTCTGGAAGGGAAACATTTCTGACCTCAAAAGATAAAGAGATCTGTATCTCAGATGGCACCAGGCCTTTAAAAAAAAAAAAAGAATCACATGGGGGTGAGGGTTGCTTTCTGAGAGCAAAATATCTGATCAAGAAAATTAGGATCAAGTGTATTTCTATGTTAAGTAGAAAAAAAAGCAAAGGAAAAAAATAACTTTTTTTAAATGGAGTTGTTAACCTTGAGGAGACAGCAGCAACACAAAAAAAACAGTATTCTACAGGAAGACAAAATGCTCTGTTTCCAATGTGATCCTTATTTTTCAGGAAAGTATCTTGCCATATTTCTGCTATTTACTCAGGTTCTAAGTTTCAGAAAAAGTTAATGTGCCTTATCAGCCTTCCTTTGAAATAAACACTTACTGCTTTCATATTGTTCTCAGCTCTTCAGGTGCTCTTTCTACTGAGACTTCAGAGGTTCTCTTCTCTGTGAATAGTCAGGCACAGCAACTCCCTTGGGCTGAGTCCCCAAGACCTGTCTTGCCAAAGAAGTCATTGTTATTATGGATTGCTTGGGGCTCTTGGCAGTATGTGACCCTGCAGCAGGGTATTAGAAATCAGATGGGATTTGGAGGCAGCCTAGTCATTTACTTGCTATGTGGCGTTGAGCAGAACCTCTCTAGGTCATGTGACACCGTCCCCTCAATTCCAGCATCACTGGGCATGGTCAGGTGCCCCCTGTGCCAGCCTTCAGTCACTGCACTGTGATCATTCACTTGTCCATCTCCCCAGAGCCCCAGGGATCCCTGAGGACAGAGTCTGAGCCATCTCTATGTCCCCATGCCCAGGCAGGTCCTGGCAGAGAGCAGAAGGCAGGGAATTTGGGTGGATGGGTGGGAAGAAATGAAGGAGGGAGAGAGGGAGGGAGGAAGGAAGGAAGGAAGGAAATGTAGGGAGAAAGGTTTTGCAAACTCCTTTGCCACTCAGAGTTATTTCTTTTGCCATGGGCTAGCCTAAGCGATAAGACATGCTAAAAACAATAGTATTGCCCCACTCAGCATATCGCTTCCCAGTGTTCCCGGCACTGGCATGACCCGCATCTTATAGCTGACATGTACTGAGAATATATTTACGTGTGTGAGATTATGGGCGGAGCAATGGCAGCAACTCTGTGCTAACTCTTAAGAGTTGCTAGGAAGCTTCAATGGCTTCATTTGTGTAAAGTTTGGAAAACAGTCCCTGGCACAGATCAGATGGCAGCTGTGAGGGGCCTTTTCCCAGCACTCCCCAAGTGAGGCAAAACAGGCCACAGAGATCAGCAACTTAGAACCTGATGACCATTCTGCAAGCAGTGGATGTGGTCCTACTGAGGGCAAGCCAGGTGAGGCCAGAGAGGGGCAGACTTGCCTCAGGGCACACAACTGAAGGGCCAGTGCCAAAACTGGACTCCTTACCCAGTGCTCCTCCCAGCTGCCCTATAAGTGGGTGTCATGCATGTGGACAGAGTTTGGCAAAGCCCGAGCTGAATGCCCCATGGTTATTTTTGTAGTACAGGAAACATGTTCAGCAAATGCCTAAACTGAGAAATTTTCTGTGTGGAGATCCCTCCTGCCTTTGGCACAAGATGCTTTTGCTTCGTGTAAGACCCTTGGCTTCCCTGGGCAGGGGACTGGAAAGACCATGCCTGCATTTCCCAGGTCACTAAAATTCAGAAGTTTCGTGGAACCAGGCTCTGTCCTCCCTGCCCCAGCTGTGTGGCCTTAGGCAGCTCTGTCTCCTTCTCTGGGCCTGTTTCCTCATCTGTAAAATGGGGACTGAAATGACATGAGCAGGAGAGTGCTTTGGGAGATGAATTGTTGGGTGACCTTGGGCCACCCATTTCCTTTGCTCTAAGAAGGCTGTCTCCTCCTCCTCAGCTGCTGTGAGAACCTCAAAGACAAGGAATATGAAGGCAGCCCCCCGAGACCTGCAGCCGTAGTAGATGACCTTGTCAGGCCTGGAAGGTCTCATGTGCTCCAGTCCCTTATAGTGGGAAAACTGAGGCCCAAAGAGGGCAGAGGACTTGCCTGAGATCCCACAGCCTCAGTGGCGGTCAGGGCTGGGCCCCAGCGATGCTCACTCCCAGTCCACCGCCGAGAGCCGCCCACCCGGTCCCTCTTTTCCTCGCCCTTGACCTGAGCCTACCTCCTCACCCCACACCTGGATAATTGACCGGCTCCAGCCAGGGAAGCCGGGAGGGTGTGGGGGCGCTCGCTGCTCAGTCCCTGGCCGCTGGAGTGCTCCATCTCTGCAGCAGTCGACGTTTCTGCCTGAGTTGGTGTGTGGCAGATGGCACAGCAGAACCGAGCCTCGCGGTTTATTTTTGACTCAAAAAGGACATCGCGCAAGCGCGTGGTGATGGCTGATGGGGACAGCGTATCTGGAACATGGGGCGGCGCCATCTACAGGCTGTGGGAGCCACCCGAGGCCTGGGTTCAAATCCTGGCTTTGTCACCTTTACCTGCGCCAACTTGGATACCTGGTTTTTACCCCTTGGAGCCTCAGTCTCCCCTTTTGTAAAATGGGGGCAGTGGGGTTAATCGACTATACCTCATCAATTTGATAAGCAGGTGGCTTCATAGTGGTAGAGGACAGAGACGTGGTGGTGGGACTTTGGGGCCGACTTTTATCTCTAGGGAGGGTAGGTGATGGGAAAGGCAGAGCCTGGAATGGAGCTGTCCAAGGCACAGCTCCTCTGTGCCTCCATGGAAAGGTTCAGTGGCCCCAGCTGTCCAGAGAGGCTGGGGCTGGGGGCAATCAGGCAAAGCCCCAGGACCTGGCCCCTCCTCTGTGCCTTTCCTCTCAAGTTCTAAGCTGGGTGATGCTGGACAGGGAGAAGGAAGGGCCACTGCTGACTGGCCTCAAACAGTGAGTGGAGAAGGCTGAAGGCTGGGAGGGGTAGGGGCGTTAGGGGGTGTCAGAGGCCCCCTGTCCTTCCCTTTCCTGCCCCCTGGTGGAGTCAGGCTGATGGGAGCTTTACAGATACTAAAGCCCAGCTCCATCCGGCTGTTGGATAGTCACTGATAGGAGATGGCAGGGGAGGTGCTGGGTGGATGGGTGAACACACAAGCTGGTCTTTCTGCACTAATGCATTCATATGCTAGCATGTTTCCCACGTGCATGTTTGCTGCAGGAAATGGGGGCAATAGAGACATTTTATCGAACCAAACTAGCCTTATCCACACCAATGTTGACATTCAGAGAGTGTATCTTTCAACTTTATCTTTTTTCTATACTGAAAGCACAGTAATTCCTTGTTTGGATCATAAAAATTGAGATCTTATTGCAGTTGTCTGAAATTTTTAACTTGAGGTTATGAAGCTGTTTTCCTGGAACATTAAAAAAAAAATAAAAACATGATTTTTGATAGCTGCATAATATTCTATCCTATGGCTGCTAGGTAATTTGCTTAACTAATCCCCTAGGATTGGACATCTAGGTTGTGTCCAGTTTAGTTCCTTGATTTTTATAAAAACAACACTATGATGAACATCTTTATGGCTGAAACAGTGTTTGCATTTCCAACGGTTTCCATTAGAATGGGTTTCTAAGTGAAATCACCAAGTCAGAGACTTTGTACATTTTTCCTTTATTGTGCTTTTTAATATTATGTTTGTGGCATGTAAAAGAAATTATGCAAGTGTATGTTAGTTTGATAATACAATGTATGTCACAAATCCACCACCCAACTCAAGAACTAGAATTTCACCTATAATTTACTTATTCTTGTGAGTGTCCCCAGCCTAACCCCTGGCCTCTCCCCAGAGGAAACAACCATCCTGAGTTCGTGTTTATCATCTCCTTGCTTTTTTTTATCATCTCCTTGCTTTTTTAAAAACAGTTTTATCTCAGGTGTGTGTGTGCTCACACCACACGTATAGTTTTGCTTTTGTTTTAGCTCTTTAAAGTGGCGTCATACAGTGTACAATCTTCTGAGACTTGCTCCTTTCACTTAACGTGATGTTTCTCAGACTTCCCCGTATGGTTGTCGAAGCTATGGCTCACACGTTCTCCTGACTGTATAATACTCCCTGGCACGAGTACACCTCAGTCTGTTGATTCATTCTCCTGTTGGCATTTGCGTTGTTTCAGGGCTTCTGCTTCTACAAACAGTGTTGCTGGGGGTATTCTTGGCAATGGTGAATTCACCGGGAGGGAAAACAGATTTGAGAGGGGGGTGGAATTCAGAGTTGAACACTCACAGGCTTGAGCTGAGGAGTCTGCAGGACAGGAACTGATAATGAGTTCAGAGGAGGGCTGCAAACAGCAACATCTCATGGGCTTGGCTGAGCTGGAGTGTGCCCTTTCTCAGCATGAACAGCCAAGGACAGTGATCTTTGGCTTATAAGTGTGAATGAGACCCTCTCCGTGCTCACCTTCAAAGATGCAGATGCATGGTTTGTTGATGAGAGCCTGCTGTACCCACCTTTCAGTCTCCAGGCCGTTCTGTATCGCCATCACTTAAATCTGCATTTCCTCAAGTGTGGAGCTCATACCTCGGACAGCACTTAAGAGGTTATTAGATGGCATGAAATAACAGCCAGTTGCCTGCTGGGCAATTTTCCATCCTCTTTCAGTCTTCCAGATCACACCAAGATACTGGTGTATCTATAATTACCATCTCTTCCCAACCCCCAAACATTTACGAAACTCCATTTGAGCAAAGAGAGAGCAAACTTTGGGCTCAGAGCTTAGGCAGCAATAGGATCTACTTAAACATAAGGACATCCTTTTGTTTTCCCTTGATTGATTTGTTGTGGTTTCCTATTTGTGATGAGGAGCACTGGTTTTTCATTGATGGTAATGATAAGGAGGTTTTAAACTTTTTACTTAAGTTTTAATAAGGCCCATTATTAAGAAAAATAATCAATAAAAGGACAGATGGTAATATTCTTGAAAGTCATATTCGATTGACTCAGTTTTGAGAAATGCTGACCTAAATCAGTTATTCTCAAACTCTTTTGTCTCAGGATCCTTTAATACTCTTAAAAATTATTGAGGACCCGAACGAGCTTTTGCTTATGTGTTTCTGTCTCTCCATATTTACCTTAGAAATTAAAACAGAGATGTTTTTAAACTTATTTATTAATTCATTTAAAAATAACATAAAATGGTAACATAAAGAACATAGTTTATGAAAAATAACTATATTTTCCAAAACAAAAAAAAAGTTTAGTGAGAAGAGTAGCATTGTTTTATGTTTTTGCAAATCTCTTTAATGACTTAATTAAAGACAGCTGGGTTCTCATCTGCTTCTGCATTCAATTTGTTGCAATATGATCTTTTTGGTTACAGCACATGCAGAAAATCCAGACTAATGCAGATATGTCATTGAAAACTAGGAACTGGTAATAGCCTTTTAAGATAATTGTGGATATTCTTCTTTGATACTACACCCAAACTCAACAAGTGATAGTATCTTAAAAATTAGTTGCGGGAAGCGGGTGTGGCTCAATTGATGGAGCTCCTGTTTACCATGTGGGAGGCCCCAGGTTCGCTTCCCGGGGCCTCCTTGTGAGAGCAGGCTGGCCCGCACGGCGCGGTGGGCTGATGCAGCAGGACCTCACAGCAAGGGGGAGATAAGTAGACACAGAAGAAGCACACAGCGAATGGACACAGCGAGCACAAGCAGCAAGGGGGGCATAAATAAATAAATAAATAAATCTTTAAAAAAATAAAATAAAAAAAATAAAAAATAAAAAAAATTAGTTGCAGTGAAGAATCTGAAGACTTATCAGATACGGTACATTAAAAACAATTTTTGTTGGTCTTATTCTTTGAATGAATCTTTCACCCATGCATGATTTTTTGGACATTTGGAAAATATTGGTTCATTGAGTTATGCAGACCTTCCAAATGTTTGCACTTTTAGTTATACAATATCAAAAATCATATTTGTTACAGCATCACTGATCTCATCAGAAAAATCTTTAAGTACTGAGAATCTGTCAAGCTCATGATGGTGGATACAAGTTTTCCAAACTTCCAATTTTCACTTTGAAAGCTCAAATTTTATCATTGGCAATAAATACTGTCAGTTATTTTCCTTGAAGTGATAGGCTCACTTTGTTCCTTTTTGAGAAAATGTCTGCCAGATACCCAAGTATGAATAACCATTGTTTGCCTGTCAGTTGGTCTTTTATGTAAAGATGGTGTTCCATGAAAGCAGAGGCTAATTCAACGTGCAACGCAAACAGTTGCCAAAGTGCTTTTCCTCCAGCGACACAGCAGAGGTGCTTTTATGCGCGCTTCCCGTTCCAAGTTTTCAGGGGTTGAGATTTAATAAAATTAATAATGTCTACTGCTTTATCCAGGACATTCTTAAGTGCAACTGGCACTTTTCACTGCAAGTGCGTGGCAATGAAAAATACAATGGCTGCTGATATAGTTCCATGCCACTGCCTTGGCTAGTGTTAAGGAGCCAGAAGTTCTATTCACGTATTAGTTTCCCGTCTGCTCAAACAAATATCATACAATGAGTTGGCTTACAAAATGGGAATTTATTGGCTCATGGTTTTGAGACTAGGAGGAGTCCAAACCTGAGGCATCAGCAAGGCGATATTTTCTCCCTGAAGATTGTGACGTTCTGGGACTGGCTGCTGGTGATCCTTAGTGCTTGACTTTCTGTCACATGGCAATGCATGTGGAGGCATCTTCTCCTTTCTCTTCTGGGTTCTGTTGGCTTCTTCTTTCTGTGTCCAATTTCCTTTGCTTATAAGGAGTTCAGTCATTTTAAATTAATGCCCACCCTCATTCAGTTTGGGCACCCCTTAACTAGTAACATCTTCAAAGGTTCTATTTACAAATGGGTTCAGGTTGAGACCTGAACATGCCTTTTGTGGGGAGCGTGATTCAATTCCCAACATTCACCATTGTTTTTGCATCATCAGTGCAAATGTCAACACAGTGAAAATGGCAAATAACACGTTGGTATTATTATGAAAATAATTTTGACCTCTCAGACCCCACTGAAAGGCTCTTGGGGTTCCTCAAGAAGATCTTTGAGAACCACTGACCTAGATAAAAAGGCAAAGGACAGACAGTGCCTGAACAAATGACATTCGAGTCCGAGTGAGTCACAAGACCTGGGGGTACTCCCAGCTCTTCCAATGTGTAGCTAAGTGGCCTTGGGCAAGTCAAAGTCCCTATGGAAGCCCATATACTTCACACACAAAGGCCACCTGCCTTCTAGACTTGTGGAGCAGATGAAATAAGACATAGACATGAGAGCATTTGTAAATGATAATGCATAGCCCAGGCAGGAGGAATTAGCAGCAGTGGGGAATGAGGCAACGATATGAGCTTTCATGTCCTGAGTTGAGCCATTTATGATGCCAAAACAACCCAGATCCCTGTTTCCTCTGAAAAGAACCCATAGGGCTAGGCCTTGGGACTCTGAAAGAGATATCCAACTGGATTCCTAATTTCAACAATTCTGCATCTTTGGGGCTCTGCTCTAAGTCACCCATATTGGTCAACAGCCTCGAAGAAGAAGGCCTCCTAAAAGTCCAAAATTCCATTTGTCTCCTGACTGGACAGGCAGGCACTCACATGACTCAGGTAGAAAACTGGGAGCCCATGAGAAATGATAGGTATTTCAGAAGATATGATTTGATTAGCAATGATAAGAAGATGGCAGTGTTCTGAAAAACTCCAGGTAGATGGAAAGAACTTGTTAAGAAGGATTCAGGTGAGCTTCCATTTCTGGGAAGATGTAGTAGACAAACTTTTTACTGTTCTTCTTTCTAAGTACAACTAAAAACCCTGAACATTATATTTAAAACAAACATAAGGAGACTCTAAAAGGTGGAGAAAAGGAGGCAGATGAGGTAGGGACCTCAAGACCCAAGAAATGACACAGTGGCGAGTGTCCTGGGTTTTCCTTTTGCCTCATATATCCCAGATTTGGAGCTGAAGAAGGCAGCAACCCGTAAATGCCAATGGACAAACAAAAAGTGCCCCATCAAAAGCCTGCTCGCTCTAGCCATAGGACCAGGAAAGGGGCAGACTAGAAAGACAGAACACTTTTAGACTCTACTCCAGCCAAACACCACAGAAAACATGGTGACCCCACCTCCATCCATGCCAACAAAGCCCAGTGAAGAGACTAGACTTCCACTCTCACCAAAATATTGCAAGGTGCCCCAAATCCCACACTAAAGTGGGGTCAGAGAAAGACAAGGAAGGAGCTGGGACTTTCATCCTTGCTGGATGGTAACAAGTCCACCCCCACCCCACATGGTGTCAGTGGAGGCCACACTGGGAGAAGTAACAAGGTATTCCTACCCCTCCCAGCCAGGGAGGTATCAGTGGAGGCCTAGTGTGGCCAGCAGTAACAAGGAGCCCCTCATTGGGTGTCAGCAGAGGCTGAGTGAGAATCTTAGACATCTACGCCCTACCTAGAAGTAATGAGGAGTTGTCCTCCCTTCCCCTGCTGGAGCAGTATCAGGGGAAGCCAACTAAAAGGAAAGTTTAACTAAGATCCAGAGTCTTTAACATAATATATCAAATGTCCAAGTTGCAACTGAAATTCAATTTTCATGCCAAGAACCAGGAGGATACTAAACTGAATTAAAAAGCATAATCAATAGATGCCAACACCAAGGTGACAGAGATGCTAGAATTATCTGCAAGGATTTTAAAGCAGCTATCATAAAAATGCTTCATGTTACAATTATGAACATACTTGAAACAAATGGAAAAATAGAAGGTCTCAACAAAGAAATAGAAGATTTAAAGAAGAACCAAATAGAAATTTTAGAACCAAAAAATACAATAACTGAAATAGAAAACTTAATGGGTGGGCTTAACACCGCACAAAGGAATCAGAGGAAAGAATCACTGAACTGGGATATAGAACAATAAATTCACCTAATCTGAACAACAGAGAAAAAGTAGACTGAGAAGAAAACAAAGAGCATCTCAGGGACCTGTGGGACTATAACAAAATATCTAACATTTATGTCAGTGAACTCCTGGAAGGAGAGAAGAAAGAAGATACGATGAAAAAGTACTTGAAGAAATAACGGCTGGAAATTTTCCATATTTAGTACATGCATTCGCACGCACGCACACACACACAAAGTAAACCTACAGATTTTTGAGGCTGAGCAAATCCCAAGCATGATAAACCCAAAGAAATCCACACCAAGATGCATAATAGTCAAACTTCTGAAAACTAAAGACAAAAAATATACATTGAAAGTAGCAAGAGTAATACAACCCCTTATCTATAGGAGGGGATTCAAATGACAGAATATTTTTCATCAGAAATCATGGAGACCAGAAAGAAGTGCCATAACATTGTTCAAGTGCTAAAATAATAGAATTGTCAGCCCAGAATTCAATATCCAGTGAAAGTATCTTTCAGGAATGAAGGGGAAATCAGGTCACTCTCAGAAGAAGGGAAACTAAGAGAATTGTTGCCAGCAGACCTACCCTAAAAGAATAGCTAAAGGAAGTTCCTAAACAGAAAGGAAACAATTAAAAAAGGAATCTTAGGATAACAGGAAGGAAGAAAGAACATGGTAGGCAAAAATATGGGTAAATGCAATAGACTTTTCTACTCCTCTTGAGTTTTCCAAATTACATTTGATTGTTGAGGCAAAAATTATAACACTGTTGATGTGTTTCCAAATGTATGTAGAGGAAATATTTAAGATAATTATATTATAAATGTGAGAGAGTAAAGGGACATAAAGGGGGTAAGAGTTACACACTTCAATCAAACTGGCAAAATGATCACTAGGCTATGATAAGTTATGTATATACAGCATAATACCTAGAGCAACCACTGAAAAAGCAATATGGAGATATACTAAAAAGCACTGTAAATAAGTTAAAATAAAGAGAACCCATAGAAAACAAAAAGTAAAATGGCAGATGTAAGCTCTAGCATATCAATAATTATATTAAAGGCAAATGGTCTAAATACACCAATTAAAAGACAGAGATTGGCAGAGTGGATTAAAAAACAGCAAATGCTGTCTGCAAGAAACTCACTTCACATATAATGATATACCAGATTGAAAGTAAAAGGATAGAAAAAATTATACTGAGCAAACATAATTAAAAGAAAGCAGGAATGGCTATATTAATATCAGATAAAGTTGACTTCTTCAGAGTAAAGAAAATTACCAGAGAGAGAGGGATATGATATAGTGATAAAAAGATCAACCCACCAAGATGACATAGAAGTCCTAAATGTGTATGTACCAAACAACAAAGCTATAAAATATATGAAGCAAAAAACTCATAAAACTGAAAGGAGAAATGGTCAAATCCACAATTATGGTTGGAGACTTCAACATCCCTCTCTCAACAATTGATAGAACAATAAGACAGAAAATCATGAAGGATATAGGAAAACTCAACAACACCATCAACTAGTAGGATCTCACTGACATTTATAGAACGTTCCTCCCAACAGCTGCAGAATACACATTCTTTCAAAGTGACCACAGAGGGAATACTAAGCTAGACTGTATCCTGGGCCATAAAACAAAGCTCAGCAAAATTAAAAGAATTTAAATCCTACAGAGTGTATTCTCCAACTACAATGGAATTAAACTATAATTCAATAACAGAAAGATAACAGAAAAATCTCTAAAGCGCTAGGGCTTCAGTGGGAGCAAAGCATACACAATCCCTGCCCTGATGCTACCAATTATCTTATGCAGTAAGCAGACAAGTCAATAAGCAGCTTCAGCCCAGCATGATGAGTTCAGAAGGGACTGCAGCATCAGAGAGGTAACACTGTGGGGGGTGGGAGGGAGGGAGAAACATCAGGGAAGGCTTCCTGGAGGAAGCGGCCAGTGTGATCCATTTAAAACATGAGGTAGATCATGTCTGTCCTGTACGTAATACCTTCCTCTGACTTTGGCACCTAGAATAAAATCATAAACTGAGCCTTCCGACCTCTGCTGCAATGCCTCCTTATCACTTTCCCTTTTACTCCACTGCATTCTAGCCTCCCTGGTCTCTGGGTAGTTTGCCAAACATACTATGCTCCTCCCATACCCAGGCTTTTGCCGTTGCTGTACTCTCTCCCTGAAACACATCTTTATTTCTTTATCTTTATTTTATTTCTTCCTTTTTTTCTTCAATATCTGATGTTTTCTTGTTTGTTTTTCTAAGTTCTTATTCTAGTAACATATATATACAACCTAAAATTTCCCCTTTTAACCACTTTCAAATATACAATTCAATGGTGTTAATTACATTCACTATGTTGTGCTACCATCACCACCATCCATTACCAGAACTTTCCACCACCCCAAACAGAAACTCTGTTCCAAACAAGCCTTAACTTCAATTCCTTACCCCTATCCCATCCCCTGGTAACCTGTATCCTAGTTTCTGACTCTGTGAGTTCTCTTATTCTAATTATTTCATATAAGTGGATTCATACAATATTTGTCCTTTTGGTTGGGCTTGTTTCACTCAACATGAATGTCTTCAAGATTCATCTAGTTGTCACATGTATCAGAACTTTGTTCCTTTTTATGGCTGAATAATATTTCATTGCATGCATATACCACATTTTGTTTATCCATTTGTTGGTTGATGGACACTTGAGTTGCTTCCACCTTTCTGGCAATTGTGAATAATGCTGCTAATGAACATCACTGTGCAAATATCTGTGCAAGTTCCTGCTTTCAGTTCTTAGGGGATGTATACCCAGAAGTGGGATTGCCAGGTCTTATGGTAATACTATACTTCTCTTTCTGAGGATTTCTTATTTTTGTTTTAATATCTTCTTACTTATCTATCTCCACTAAAATGTACACTCCCTGAAGGCAAGAACTTCACTTACCTTGTGCCTGGCCGTAACTCCCAAGCCTCCTGCAGCCCCTCGCACATGGTAGGTGTGCAGTAAATGATGAACGAGTGTGCACAGTGACTCCAATGTGATCAATGGCCAACAGTTAGACCAAGTCGCTTTAAAATAAAAGAACACAGAGAGGTGCAGCCATTCTGAAAAACAGTTGGGCAAGTTCTTAAAAAACAAAACATGCAACCACCATATGCCCCAACAATTGTACTCTTGGGCGTTGATCCCAGAGAAACGAAAACATACATTCACACAAAAACACCTGTACACGAATGTTTATAGCAGCTTTCATCATAATAGCCCCAACTGAAAACGACCCAGATGTCCTTCAAGAGGTGATTGATTAAACAAACTGTGGTACATCTGTGTGGTGGAAAACTACTCGGCCATAAAAAGAATGAACTCTTGACACACGCAACAACTTGGATGGATCTCCAGAAAATTATGCTGAGTGGAAAAAGCCAATCCCAAAAGTTTACACACAACATGGTTCCATTGATATAGCATTATGGAAAGAACAGGATCATAGAGATGGAGAATAGATGAGTGGTTGCCAGGGCTTGAGGATGAGGATGGGAAGGAAGTGGTATAGTTGAGTATCTTGATTGTGGTGGTGGTTACACAAAATTACACATGAGATAAAATTGAATAGGGCTGCACACACACACACACACACACACAAGCACATATAAAACTGTTGAGATCTGAATATGCACTATGGATTGTACCAGTGTCAAAGACCTGGTTTTCACAGTGTACCATAGTTGTGCAAGGTGTTTACTGACCATGGGAAAGACTGGGAGAAGGATGCATGGGACCTTCTTGGACATTTCTTTGCAACTTCTTGTGAATTTATAATTATTTCAAAATAAAGAGTTAAAAATAAATGGATTATTAGATGGATGTTACATAAATAAATAGCCATCCAGTTGGCTTTTGCTACTGTTTATTGAACACTTCTAAGAGCCAGGCATTTTACTCACATTATAGTTATTTACTCCTCGCCAAAAAATTCCTGAAATATAAGTATTATCTCTATCATGCAATGGGGAAACGGAGGCTCAGAAAGATTAAGCCACTCACCCCAGGGTGTCTGTTTGGCCAGAGCTCATGCTGTTCTCCCTGTCAGATTCCCTCTGTCCTCGCTGGCCATACCAGATGGACGGTGGGTGGCACGCACCCTGACGCCCCAGCCAGGGTGCCAGTGGACTTGCTCTCCTGAGATGGGCTCAGGGCCTGGGAGGTTGAAGTCCACCTGAGGTCTTGATCGGGAAGGGTCAGTGCCTGGGAGGTGAGTGGGGACAAGGGGCATCCTTGCATCTCCATCATCTCTATCCCCACCCACTGCTGGCCCTAGCACCATGCGACCCACTAGTGTTCCCTTCCCTACTCCTTCCTGACCTGGATTCTCATCTGATCACCCAGCCCTAACAAATGCCATCTCCCCTTTTCCAGAGCTAAACTTCACCACCCAGTACCCAGAGCTGGCGAGACATGGGCCTCGTTTTCCAAACCCTGATGCCTCTTGTTTAACCAGAAGACGTGGAGGGGTGAGTTGGAGACCAGGGTTTTGCTGGGAGGTGGGAGGCAATTCTATGGAAAGAGGGGGCCAGGGGCTGAGCGCTAATGGAGGGTCAATGCTTGAGGGCAACTCCCTTCCCTCTGCCACCCTGGTGGGAACATGTATTATTGATGCAACTCTGTGCCCGTTGGGAAAATTCCCCGGCATCCCTTTTGCATTTGAATAGGGAGCATGACCTAGCACGTGGAGAAGGAGGGCAGTGGAGCTCCACGCTCCATGCAGCAGATGGTTATCCCTCCCAGGGTCTGCCCCAGCCCCTTGCTGGTGGCCGGACAGGGCAGATGGGGGAGCCGGGCCCTAGGGAGAGGGGCTTGCCAGGGCATGTGCTGAGGGCTGAGAGAGAGGACAGTACTGGATGGAGGCAGGATGTGTGATGGGGAAGAGCTCGGGCTTCCATCTGGGACTGACCAGCTCTGTGATGGTAGGAAGAGGCAGCTCCTCCGAGTCTCAATTCCTTCACCTGTAAAATGGAGACAACAGTGGTCTCAGCCTCTGAGGACAGCCAAGCAGTGACAGTCCATGCAAAGTGCTGAGCAGAGTAGCTGGAACATAGTAGGTGTTCAGTTCACGCTGTCGAATGAATAGACATACTCGGTGTCTAATACCTGTTACTTGAGTGGGGCAGCGCTCTCTCTGGGGTCAAGATGCTTTCTTGAGCCAGCACATGTGGCAGCTCTGTGAGGTTTCTCTGGCCCCTTGCTGGATTTAACCAGGTCTTCCTTGCAGTATGGGGCTATGTGAGCTTTGAGTCCATGCCCTGCACACACCCCCTCCCACCCTGATCAGCTTTCAGCATTGTACTCACCTTCCACGAGCACATCCTCTGAGTCAGGGCTCAGAGTCGTCATCTCATCATACCTGGTAGGCATCATCAGCCCTTTTCACAGATGGGAAGACCGAGTGCAACCCAGAGAAGTAACTTCCCAGCCAGGAGGTGGTACAGCCAGGATGCACATCCAGCATGCTGAGCCTGCAGCTCACTCCCCACGACCCCACGCCACCTGCACCACAGAAGATGGGCGACCCCGGCCCCGAATAGGGCACAGGAGCAGACGAGCAAGCAGCCACGTGCCCTCCTCTGCCCTCAGAGAGGCGCAGGACCTCTTGCTTTGCTGAAGTTCTGCTTCTCACCCAGGCACTTTGGGACTAAGCAGACTGTTTCCAAACACATTACATAATTGCTCACGTTATTTATTTAACGGCATCTCTTGAATATTAAACCGCCGATACTACAGAGCAGGAACACGGGCGTCTACACCCAGCAGCTTATGGCAAGCGTGGATGGGAAAGGAGGCTGAGGAGAGCCATCCGCCAGCCACCCCCAGGGGAAGATGCCCCCTCACCTCCTCTTGAAATGGGCCAAAAGGCTCCACGTGCCCACGGCCGGCAAACACGTAGCGGAGTGTTCGCCATGGGGTTCAAACTCTTTCATTATATAATAACCAAGAGGCACAATCTTTTCTCTAAAGGATGCTTGGAAGCGGGGCTTGGCCGCCTGTTCATGGTTTTTAAGTGTTTGTTGAGCCAGTCACTGTCAGGGTAGGTGCCCTTGTGAAGGAAATGAACAAGCTCCCTGTCTGCATGGCGCCGACACTCCCGGGGAGCAGGCAGGAAGTGACCACGTAAATAAGGACGGCTTCTGCGCCTGGCAAGCACTGTGAGGGAAACAATCCAGGGTGGGGAGTGGCAGGTGGCCAGGGGAGGCCTCTCTGCAGAGGGGGCATGGGGCAGGTCGTCTGGGTGGCGAGAAGCTGCCAGCCCCGAGGAGGTCTGGGCTGGGGGCGCGTCCAGGCAGATGGGAATGAATGGCCCTGGAGGGGGCCGCGGGGAGCTGGGGGGTGGATGGGAGTGAGGCTCCGAGGCAGGCGAGGTGGGCAGAGGAGTGTGGCGGGAACGGGTCTGGACGGCCGGGAGAGCACATGTGCAGAGGAGTTTGCACTGTAATTGCAGCGGAGAAGCTATTGGAGAGTCCTAGCTGTCTGATGAATATTTGAAAAATATCCCTCTGCTCCCAAGAGAGGATTGGAGAGGCGCCAGGAAGGATTGGGTACAAATTCTGGGTCTGGTGGACTGGGCAGTGTACAGTATGGGGGTAGGGAGAATCCAGGGAGGGGGAGGAGGGGCTGCCAGGCCCCAAATGGTGACCTTCCAGCCCGCCAGGTGGTCCGTCCAAGGTCTGAGTGTGCAGTTCTCCCACGGCAGCTGTGGGGAGGGCCTGGCCTGGCAACCGGTAGGAATAATAGTAACGGTAGTGCCAATAATAATAATAACAGAGCCTAACATTTACTAAGCGCTTGCTCTGAGCCAGGCATCATGATGTGCCCTTCCCCTCACCACCAGCCTATGGCACGTGTGGTTTTATTATCCCCGTTTCACAGATGAAGCAACCGAGGCACAGGGTGGTTAAAACACCCAGGGTCGCTCAGCTAGTAAGTCACAAAGCTGGGATTCGAGTCTCATCCGTCTGACTCCCACATAGGGCCCTCAATACACGTTGGCTGAATTAATTCATTGCTAATAATAATAGCGGTCATGGTCATTAAATACAGAGCTTGCTATGTGCCAGGCTCTACTCTAAGGGCTTTGGAAATATTAATCATTTAGTCCTCTCAACAGCCCTGTGAAGCAGGCGCTACTATTCTCCCCATGTTGAAAAAGGAGAAATGAAGTGCAGGATGTTAAGTCACTTACCCTGGCTGGGATTTGAACCCAGGTGGCGTGGCTCCGGCATCCACGCAATTGCATGCACTGCAAAATGCAGTGGAAGTAGAGGCGCCGACCACTCCAGCAGACTCGGCTCCAGAGAGCATTCAACAGCAATCTTTCTGGGCCAGGCTGGGGCTGGGTCCTGCAGCCCCAGGCAGGTGGGACAGGCCCTCAAGTAGCCACAGGAGACCAGGCAAAGATGACCTGTCCTCCTGAGAGCCTCCACGCCCCTCAGTTCACCATGGCAGAAGTGCCTCTCCGAGCCTGATCCTCCTGCAAATGTCACCTCCTCAATAAAGGACCCCAGAAATCCCATCATCTTCTTTGCCAGCAGGAGCATCCAGAGAGCAAATGAACCGAGAGCCTGATCGAGTCAGAGAAAGTTTATAAGAAATGTTTTACCCCAAGTCTGTGCCAAAACAACCCCGCCCCGCCCCCCCCCAAAAAAAACCTTCCTCAGTGGAAACCCCTTTTATGTAAAAATGACAGGTATCCTTCCTTATAAATAAATTCAGTTGGCAGGATTTCCATTTCAGAGGAACATCTTAGCCGGTCATAGCCCACACTCTTTGACAAAGTGACTCATCCTTCTGGACCTATTTTCTCCTCTTAAAATGTGGGGTCCCCTCTGAGGAGGCTGGGGGTGGCGGACCATGTGTGTGAAAGGGCTCTGTAAAAGGTCAAAGCTTGCACAAACGCGAGGCTTTGTGATTTTGAACCCAGATACTGCTTGCTCCTAAGAAAATGAGGGCTCTAAAGGTACTTAAGGCTTCCTAAACATCTTGTGCTTTTAGGTAGTTTGAGCATTTCCCTGCAATCCTGCTTTCCTCCTTGAGAAAGCAGAGGGAAACGGGGACCCTCCCCCGGGGCCAAACTGCCCCAGAGCCTGCAATACAGAGCACACAGCAGGGACGGCAAGTCAAGGGCACCCCAGGCCTCGGGTGCAAATTCTCAGCGCCACGTGGCTGCCCTTGCACGTCTTCTGGAGGCTGTGTGCTCCCGGGAAAGTGGCTGAAATGTTTCCCACTGCAATTTTATCTTCTTTAAAATGGGAGCAATAAGCCCTCCCCCTTTGGGGGATGTTGGAAGGACTAAGTGGGAGAGGAAATAGGACGTGTCTGGCCAATGCTGGCATATCAACAGCTGTTCAGGGGGTCCCCGGTGGGAGCATTGCCTCAAATCCTGAGGGCCCCAGACCCCTTCCCACTGGGACCACGTCATTCTCTCTGAAATGAAAAAGCACTGGGAAAAGATAGTTTGCACCATCATTGTTTGAAGCCCATTCTGAACGGGCTGCCCCCATCCTTGCTGGTTCGTTCATGGCATTGAACTTCTCAGATAGACTCAAAGGATATTTGGCATCATTTTCTAAAAGGGCAGCGGCCTTTCCCCAAATTGCTGGCTCATTCACTTCCAGGAGATTCTCTGCTTCTCTGGAAATGGGGAGTGGGAAGGGAGCACATAACAGGGCTGGCGTGAGGGCTGAAGGTGCTTCTGTTGGCCAGGGGGACCACCTCTCCCGCCTCCTGGCCCCCAGCCCCAGCCAGCTGTCCTCAGGCAGGCTCTGTCCCCTCACTGGGCCCCAGCATCACACGATGGGATGGGCAGTGGGTCCAGCCTGGATGCCAAGAGCTGAGTCCTTCAGGCCCTGACTCCACTCACCCCCGTCATTTGTCTGTCTTTAGGGGGGTGTTGGCAGCTATAGCAAGGAGAGCACTGTGCTTCACCTTGGAAACCTCAGTTTGCCCGTCTGTAAATCAGGCACAGTACCCCTGCCTCAGAGGCTGTCCTGGGGGTTAGTGAGGCAACCAGTGCACCAGTGCTTGGTTGACAGATGCTCAAAAATACTTGCTGTGTCTGAATCCAAGGGGACTGCAGGCCTCTGGACTCCCAGGTGGCTCTGAGCTCCCCCAGGCTCACCTCTCTGCCTTAACCTGTCTGGGGTTGGGGTTGGGGGCAAGGATTCCTCCCCAGGTCTGTGGAAGAACCAAAAAGAGGCCTGTCTGTCCTCCACTAGGCCCAGAATAATAAAACTTGTAGGATCTTATTGTTGGAAGAAAGCAAAGAACTCCTCAGCCACCTCTACCCTATGCTAGAAGCTTTCCCCAGTATCCTTGACTGGTGGGCTTTTATCCTCTCTTTGGTTACCTCTAGGGACGGGGACCTCACTACCTGATACAGTTGATGAAGAGCAGAGCTGGAACACGGTTTATGTGCTTCATGCTCAGTCATGTTATACATAAATAAGCCCAGCACTCCTCACTTGGGTCATCACGACTCTTACTTTAGACACAATTCTAACCACACGAGTGATCCGACTTCTTATGGAGAGTTGAAGATCTTGTTCTGGCTTTAGTTTCCCTGGAAACATCCCCAGTGTACCTTCCATCTTCATAAAAATGTATTGCTCCTCCAGCTCATCAAATATGCCTCTGATATAGAATGTATCATGTTGTCTTTCTTTGCTTGTTTTGTTACATTTCTCCCTTTCACCAGAAATTCCTTAGGAGGAGTGGGGCAATGGAAAGAGCTTGGGCTTTTGACTCAAATAAGCCTGTCTTTGAATCTGTGCCGTACTTTCTCCTGGCTGTGTGGTGCAGAGAAAGTGAGCCAACCTCTCTGAGCATATGTTTTTGGTATCTTCTCTCCCTCCCTGCAGATAGAGTCCCTGTCTTGCTTATCTCTGTATCCTGAGTCCCTCATGAAAGTCAGCCCTTGTTGAATGAAGAAAGTACCAGAATTAAATGATGAGCTCACAGGACAGGGAATTGGCTCCTAGGAGCAGGCACGCCGCCGCCACCCAGGGTTTGCAGTGTTGAAGCCAAGAGCAGAGACAAAGCGGCCCTGAGAATAAGATGCAGAGACTTAAACAATTCAGCCTTCTGGGGCTATTTAGTGAAGGGACACTAGACCTAAATACAGCCCTGGCTTGGGAAATCTTCCCGCCACCATCCAGGAACCACTGTTTGCAGGAATGGCCCTCGTTGATGGTCCCTGAACTGCCTTTTTCTAACAAGAAAGTATTCGCTTAGTACTTGCATGATTTTAAAAGTATGCTAAAAGTGAAAGGCTGGGAAGCAAAAAAAAGTTTCTAAGTTGACTAATTATGTTTGCCACATAGATGTTCTACTATTTGTCAAATAGGGGTTGTGATTAGCAAAATATCAATTCGCTTAGAAGTGAAAAGAAGAGCCAGGGACGAGTTCCTTACACCTGAGATGCTTGAAATAAAACAAACATTGGCATGCAAAGAGGGAAGATTGCCGTAGCTGGGAAACTCACTCATGTGGAAAGTGTTCCTTCTCTCTGATGTTGGGAGACGTCGAGTGTTGCTCAAGAGGAAATAATAAATGTTTTCTTCCTTTTCTCTATAAATGGAGGGAAGGTGATCGGGCACACTATGCAGGAACAAGCAAGGAGTGTCATGAGGCCAAAAGACAGGGTGGGGCGGGGGACTCTGTTACCTTTTTCCCCCTTAATCCAGAGAGGCTTCCTGGAGGAGGCGAGATGCCAGGGCTGTCTGGCCCAGGCTCGTCCCCACCCTTTCTTGGACGGCCCTGGCCTCTCCCCAGCCATTCAAACTCTCATTTCATTGGAAGCCTGCGTTCTTGGGTCCTACGAGATGCACACATTGAGGCAGCCCTTTTCCCGTGTTTCTGGGGCCACTCGACACAAGCCAGCTGTACAGGGAGTCCTCGGAACAAAAGAACTTCCAGGTAACTGGGGCCGAAGCCAGGATGCCGCTGATAGGATCAGGAGCCTCATGAGAACAGTAGCCGGGAGGAAGCTGGGGGCGCAGAGAAATGCCCGCCACCCACGTGGCTTTTGGCAGAGACCACTGTTTTGCCAAGCACGGCATTGTGGAGGGCAGGCCTCTGGCCCCTGGTGGCCACCCGTGCTCCTCCCACCCCTCCCCGATTCTGAGGCCAGAAAGGGAGGCAGCCAGGATCCGGAGGCCTCGGCCACCTCACAGGGTGTAGCCACAGGCTGCGTGCAGCCTCCTGCCGTGGCTGTCGGTGCTGAAACCAAGCGCCTGGAGCGGGGGCTCGTGGCTGTGGCTTGAGACCCAGCGGGGACACCGGGGGATTCTCCACCATCTCTGGCCCAGGTATGGGAGGGTGGGCTTGCTGGGCATGACCCACGGCCCTGGACCAGCTGGTCCTCAAAGGAGCCTGGCTCTCCAGAGCAGGGGGTTGCTGAGGTGAAAACCTCTTGCCACAAGAGGAGGGACCTGCCAATGTTTGAGTCTTGGGGCTGGGAGGGAGGTGGAGGGAGAGCCCCGGTCCAGGCAAGCCCTTTGGAAATTAGGTGAGGTCTGTACTGTTGGGACAGCAATTGGGCCTCACCCAGCAACGTAGGAGCCCTCCCTCCAGAGTGAGGTTACGGCATGTAAGAGCAGAAGCTCTAGAGCCGGACTGCCCGGGTTCAAATCCCGGCTGTGTGTGGGGCTGGGGACGTGTACCTCATTCTCTCTGTGCCTCAGTTTCCTGCCCTGTAATATGGGGGTGGTGATAAGAGTACCTATTTCATAAGCCTGTTGTGAAGATCAGATAAGAGAATAGATGTAGCCCCTTGGCAGAGCTTGGTAGGTGATGGCTCTGAGCATTGCCCGCCCCCGTTACACCCTGAAAGGGGGGTGAGTGTAGCCAGTGTTCAGAGGCAGCAAGGTCAGCTCCAGAAGGAAATCATGAGACCTTTAGGACACCTGCCCTTTTCACAGGTGCAACTACAAAGAAGCACACATAGGTTACAGTCTCAGGCTCTGAGTCAGGCCAGGTTTGAATCTTATTTCTGCAAACATTTTAGCTGGGAAGCCTTGGACTAATTCTTGACCCTCTGCGCCCCATTCTTTTCATATGTGAGATGGAGATAATGATAGGACCTACCTCGCGAGGTCGTTGTAAGGATGAAATTACACTGTACACATTAAGAGCTGAGTGCTATTCCTCATGCAGACACCTTCATCACGATTGCTGCTATCGATGAGGATGATGATGATGAAAGGGACATTCAGAGGGGGGATGGGATGTGCCAGCTCACACAGCGAATCAGGGCAAGACCGGCCCCGGCCCTACTCTCCCAGCTCCCCATCCCTGTTCTTCCTGCTCCTCTCAGTGCTTCAGTGGCCTTCACCGGTCTGGGTCACCCTTCAACCCACCCATCACCAAGAGCTCTCTGGGTCTGATGCTGGAGAACAGTCGCCCCAGAGTGTTTGGGGGCCTGCCTCCCACTGGCCTCATTCCGGGGTACCACACAGAGAAAGCCGCCATCCTCACAAGGGGCATGCTTGGCTGAGCCAGCAGAGAGCCAAAATGGGGTGCCGCCTTGATCTCCACGGCACCCCTCCGAAAGCCCCCCAGCTTCCGCACTGTCCCCAAGGCTCCTTGGCCAAGGAAAACCCCTGAGGCAGGCAGAGATGCAGCTTCTGAGGGCAGATGGCTGGGAACTGCAGAACTTTTTGCACCCCAAGAAGCTCCCTGACGGGAAGAATGGGGACCCTCAACTTCCACCAAAGCTTCCCTTGGCTTGGGGGACAGATCTGGGGATGGTCCCCAGGGGTCCCCTGGTTGTGTTACCAGAGTGTGGACTACCTGTGCAGGCTTGTCGTTCTGTCCATCACCTTCCAGCCACCATAGTTTGAGGCTCGTCTGGCCAGGTAGGATGAAGACAGGAAAGGAGGCAGAGGGGAGAGGGACGGGAGAGAATGGGGTTTGCTTTAAGGAGGAAGAAGACTTGTGTAGCTGTTTTAATAATACAAATATTACACAAGCAATAGTAATCATTGTTCCCATGTATTGAACACTTTCAGTGCTCCAGGCACTGTGCCAAGATCCTTATATATGTTATAGCAGTTCATCTTCACCACAGCCTTATCGGGTACAAAGGATGATTATACCCATTTTATGCATGAGTAGACTGGCAGGGGCTTTAGAGATCTGTCTACCATGTGGGGACCACACGGGCCAAGCAGATAATACAAAAGAATGATAGCGTCTTAGTGGAATGAATAGGGAGAGCTGGGGACTGTGGCAAATTGGAGAGAGTCATTCAGTTGTTTTTAATTGAGACATGATATAGTAATCTTAACATCTCGCTTGATGATTTCTACCCATGTTTACACCTGTGTAGCCAGCACCCCGATCAAAATATAGAATGTTTCTCATACCCCAAAATTTCCTCTAAGGCATTCCAATTTAATTAAACAAACAAACAAAAACATGCTGCCAAACTGCCCCAGCCAGGATATACCTATGGAGATGTGATGACGAAATGTAATATGGAATTCCGGAAGGCAACCTGGGACAACAAAAGGACATTAAGTAAAAACGAGGAGATTTGAATAAAAGAGACTTTAGTTGATATGCATGTATCAAAGTTGGCTCATTAATTGTGACAAATGTGCCCTGCTAATGTTAGATGTTAATAATAGAGGAGGGAAGCGGGTCTGGCTCAGTGGATAGAGCCCCCGTTTACCATATGGGAGGCCCGGGTTCGCTTCCCGAGGCCTCCTTGTGAGGGCACGCCGGCCTGAGCAGTGCAGTGGGCTGATGCAGCAACCTCACGGCAGGAAGTGGGTGTGGCGCAATGGATAGCGCACCCGTTTACCATATGAGAGGCCCCGGGTTCGCTTCCTGGCGCCTCCTTGTGAGGGCAGGCCGGCTTGCCCAGCACTGTGGGCTGATGCGGCAAGACCTCACAGCAAGGGGGAGATAAGCAGACACAGAGAAGACATGCAGCGAATGGACACAGCAGCACAAGCAGCAAGGGGGGGGATAAATAAATAAAT
>JAQZBX010032612.1:0-25774 GCA_029593785.1 Cabassous unicinctus
TACCACACGGATGGGGAATGGATGTGTGGGGTGTTTTTGGGGGTGTGGGTGGTGGGGAGCATGGGAATCCCTGTAGTTTCTGAGTAATATTTGGGTAATCTAGGCACCTTTATAAAATGTCTATATATATATAATAACATTTATGTAAACAAATGCACATATATGCATATGTATTTATATATCATTTTACAAATAAAAAAAAAATTAAAAAAGACAGGGATAGAGGTAAAGATGCCAAAGTGGGAAATCAGGACTAATGGGCAAGTTTATGTTGTTTTTGACTTTCCTTTAGTCCAGACACTAGAGAAGACAGTTGATAGATGGAATTTAAGTTTCATGACAGCATGCAAGAATCTTATTGTCAACAAGTTGCATAATTATTAAAAATAATATCTGTTATTTATCAAGTGCTTTCTACATGCCAGATACATTCGTTTAATGTGCATGTGCGCACACACACACACACACACACACACAAACATACCTCTGAGACAATTCTTTTATCTTCAGTTTTTCATATGAAGAAACTAAGGTTAAATAGCTGACAAAAGGTCACTGAGCAAATAAGTGAGAAAGATCAGATTCCAGTCCAGGATAGGCTCTGCTAAGTGCTAAGGTTTCTGCAGAAGGAATGAGCAAGGACCTTTTCAGCTGTGGCACTCAGAGTGCTCCATAAATAGGGTCTTTAATCTTAATTGATTCTGTTTTTCTATTTTAATTTCAGACTGTGCCAAAACCATTCCAGAAAGAACCTAGTACATATTTTTTAGATGGATTTTCAATTTCCTTTTGAAATTCTGTCTGAAAAACTCTCAGTAATAAGAAAATGAATCAACAAACGAATATATATATGTGCATAAAAGGAAACATAGAAGGTTAGATGACAGAGGGGACCTGGGGGAAGGGAGAACCTCTATAGACAGGTTATTCAGGAAGAGCGTCTCTGAGAAAAGAGCGAAGCCATGGAGCCAGCTCTGCCACGAGGTAAGGAGAACTCTACAGGCAGAGAGAGCTGCACATGCAGATGTTTGGATTAAAGAAAGTCATTGTAACAGGGGCATAGTGACAGATGACAAGCTTGGAGAGGTAGACGGAGCTGATCACAGAAGAGCCGGTAGAATGGAAGGGTTTTGGACTGCATCTGCATTTTGGCTTTATTTCCAAAAGGCTGTTTGTACACTAGGAAATCACTTTAGAGTATCCATTTTGTTTCAAAAATAATAATTGGCATACTTATTATTAATGTCTTGATTCAAACAACTCTTCGTGCTGAAAGACATTAAAAAGTATATTCAGAAGTGGCATGTTAACTTGGTGAGTTTTCATTGTTATTTAGTTATTAACTGTATCATCTCTGAAGAGACTGCAACCTGAAATAATTTCTCTTTGTATCTGTCTGCCTTGGTAAAATACCAGCGAGCCACTATTTAAAACACTGCATTCATTTTTATACTTGAAAGCACTTCAAAGCGTGTCTGGAAATTTTCTGGAGCCAGGTCAGTTCATCAGTCCTCACTACAGTGAATTCAGAGACTCTCGAGGTCCTAGTTTAAAGCAATTAGTATTGCTAACTTCGCTGAAAACTGTCGAGCACTGCACTTAGCTGTGTCAATTCATGACAAATACTTTAAGACTGTAGTCATATCCTAGAGTTGTTACATACAGAATTTAAAAGTTGATCAAAGTGGCAGCTGTCATCATTTTAATATACTGTTTCCCAAAAGCTAAAGTTTCTAAAATTCAAGCATGTTTTTATTGTTAAATTCTCCTTAGACATTGATTTTATTTAGTGAAAAAACCATTATTTGTTAAAGAATTGATAGCACTGAAAAAAGATTTATATTCATTTTAAAAGAAGTAATACATATATACTGTATTCTGTGTTGTATATTTTTTTTCTATTTCAAAGATGTTTGGAGATTTTATACTACCATGAAATGTTGTTCTTTATTATTCAAAGTTCAAGATGGCACAGCAGTTCTAAAAGGCTTCACCCCTGACATTTGTCTCAGGTTATCAGAAATATGGAAGGACCTGGGAAAAGTTTCTGTAAATGCACTGATGATCTTCATTCCCTCACAATTTCAATGGAGGGACCTAAATTTGGCAGATTGGAAGTTTGACTTTGAAGAAAAGCAGACATATATTCATAATGTGATGGCGTGTCGGCTAAAACTTGAAGCTGATGAAGCATAAGTGTGTTTGGACCAGGAAATCAAACACTGGGACGGGGCAGTATGAGTGATATATGGTACTATATTTGAAGGTCTCCTTCCTGGGCCCCCTTGTTAACACTAAATGTGCAGCAGAAGAGCAGAAGGAAAAGGTATGCTCAAAGGGCAGCAGAACATGTGTGCACCTTTTGTGAACAAGCCAAATATTATGCCAGTGGTACCCGAATGTTGTAAGTTCCCCTTCCTGACAATTCAATTAATGCCTTCAGCAAAGTAAGGATAAACTACATGTTTGTCCATGTGTAATTTAAGAATTTTAATTATTTCAACAGAAATAAGAGAAGAAAATATTTAATCTAAGTACTCTTAGATCCTGAGATAAGTGGTTAAGTGCAATAATCATAATTCTTTCAGAATTATCAATGCTAATTTTTTGCTTTTTCATTTTGGATATCAATATTCATAGCCTTATTATTAAAACTACTTCTAATAATAAATCATATAATCAACAAGCAGTTGTTAAGTAGATGTAGAAACCATGACCCTGTCCTGAAAGAGATTTTAAATAGTCAAAGATCCAACTGAAACTTGAGGGAGGAGAGTGTGTTTTTGGTTGCTGTGCAGTAGAGCACTAGTGAAGGCAAAGGGCAGTGTGGGCTGGAATCACAGACGGGCGCCTTAGAACTTGAGTGACACCCTGGAGTTTGTGTGAACACGGGTAGGCTCTTGAGACATGCTCACCTGAAGTCTGGGAAAGCAAAATTTTTGTGAAGTTTAGTAGTTATGGTAAAATGCCTGTGAATTTTGCATTATGTCCCACGATATCACTGTGTTCATTCTAAAATTTAAAAAATGTCTTCTGGAGCAGTCAGATTAATTACTTTGTTTTCCAAATCTGACAGAGCAGGAAGTCGTGGGCCCTTTCGCCCGTGGTCTCCTCTGCCCAGTGACACCACCTCACACCCCAGGACTGAGGACACTGGCTCTCCAGAGCCACAATGTGTTTAAACGTCCAAGCCTTTTCTTGGCCATTAGCGTGTAATCAGCCTGAGTAAATAAGCGTCTCTTTAATCATTAAAGGGCTCTCATGCCATATGGTATGTGTACACATTCTTTTGTGAGTTCAGTGGGCTTTGTAAGCCACCTGGGTTTCCTTTCTATGAGTATACCTGGGGCCCAGATGGTTCTGTTTGCTGATAAGAGTACATTTTGAATAATACGCAGTGTTTGGGTGCAAAACCAACCTCCTCCAAGTTTTGCTTTTAAAGTACAAGCCTTTGTTTTGCATTTCCGTCTGAAGCCCTTTTGACCTTTGACAAAACTGTTTTTCAGTTATTCAGAGCACATTGGTGTACTCTAAAAAAAGACCACCCAAGCTCATCCCTTTCAGCTGGCAAACTCTGCTTGGAACAAGCAGCGCGGAAGCATGCTATAACGGATGAGAACCGTAGGTCTTTGGAATGAGAAAGGTCAAGACTCTCGCCGGCTGGTGCAGGCCAGTCTCTCTGGCTTTGTGTCGTCATGGTGAACAGCATGACCGTGGCACAGCGGTCACTTGAACTCGCCTCCGGTTCGCAAACTCGGTCCAGTGCTTTCCAGACAGGGCAGAGCTCCTCCCCAGCCCTGCCCACATTTGCTTCAAATGCCAAATCGCAAGCTCACCAAATGGCAATGAGAATACATAGTAGAAAGGATAAGAGACTTAAAAGGATTTTTAAGGCACCATTTGTGTTTTAAGTGCTTTTTATTTCTTTGATAAACTTGACAACTTATTCTCAAGTGCTTAAATTTTTAAATCATCCAAAGTTATAAAGTAAGTATAAAATGTTTTTGCCAATAGCCCACCCGTTAGCAATTTGCACAAATTACAGTTGGCTTTCTGGCCACAAGACTGCTCCCTTCCCCAGATACGCCCATTTCTCTAATGCCTATTTCTCCCTTGGACCCGCCCTCCCCCCTCCCCCCCACCACACCATTCCCCTCCCCTCCTTCAGCCTCTCCAGCTTCTTACCACTAGCCCATCCACAGCAGTTTTGTTTTTGGTAGAAACATTCAATTATTCATCTAATAAATATTTATTAAGTATCTGAGTATCTGCTATGTGCCAGTACCGTTCTTGAGATTGGGAATGTAGCAGTGAATAAGACAAAATCTATCAAATGTGGAGGTCAGAGCAGATTAGATGAGAATGGTGGTTGTGTTGCCTGTCCCCGGTGTTTCCTCCGTGTCTGCTGAGCATAGTGCGAGCCTGGGTGTTCTTTTGTATATGATTGTATTATGTGTGTATGTTTGCGTGTAGATATGCACACATATATTAAGTAGACAAACACCTTACATGCATTTACTATATCTATCCATATATTCTATGTGCCTATATTTATCTATCTTTATCTATATGTAAAATTTCTTCTTTGTCCTCATTTTATCTTCCCCTCATGGACTAAAGTTTAAGTATAAAGGGCATGATTTGGGGACCCAAGGAGTAAGCAGATTTATCCTTTCGTCTCTTTCCCGATGTTATCATGACCTTAACAATTTCGCTGTGGCGTAGAGGGGATACATTGTAGAGGGAAGCAGTGGTAGAGAAGTGATGCAGGCGGCCTCTCCTAGGGACTGGAAGGTGGAGGAAAACAGCCTGGACCTCCAGGAGGCTGCTCCAGCCTTTGGCCTGGCATTTATTTCACCTGGCACATTAGAGCCATAATGCCAATCCTTTACCTCCTTATGTTTCAATTGTGATGTGAAGAGGTGACGATTAAACTGGCTTTTTAGGACACTTAAGAGTTACTAGTTTAAAAAGGTGGGTGTGGGCATTCCAATCCAAAGGCATGTGAGATGTTGAGTGGCTATTTGGTGACATACGTGTGGTATTTTACAGGGCTCGAGAGAGAATGTGGCTATAGGGATGGGATAAGGTATGAGGCGCCAAAAAGTAAGGCAGTAGTCATATAAAGAAGGCTCTTCATTTACCATTTGTTACTTTATTCTGAATGCTGTGGGGCTCCATTGAATAAATTCAAATCACGAGGGGCATAGTCAGATTTACAGTTTAGATAGATCACTCTGGTTGAACTGCAAAGCTGAATGAAACAGTAGAAAGACAAAGGTCAGGGAGATGAATTAGGAAGCTGTTGAATTAGCCCAAGCAAGAAGAGATGAGTGTCTAATTTAAGGCAGTGGCAGGAGGAATGGGTTATAGGGAAGATATGTAAGAGCTGGTAAGGATCTATTATAATCCATAAGACAGTGGGTGATTGGGTGTGAGCTACATGGGTAGGTTGTAGGATGATGTCAACGTTCATGACTTTGGTAAGTAGGAGGATATTAATGGCACATAATCAAAGAAGCAAATTTGTCAGGAAGATAAAATCATCTCATTTGGAGAAAGGGTAAATTTGTGGTGCATGTAGGACATCCAGATGGATAAACCTAGTTGGAAATTGGAGAGACATCTGCGCTGAGGTGTAGATTTGGTTAGAAACTGGTGATTTAGGAGTTGGGATGAGGTTATTAAGAGTGATTTGGAAGAGTGAGAAAAGCAGAGAATCAAGACTGGAGCCTTGAGAAAAATAAGCTTCAGGTACGTTGTGGACCTGAGGCTAATCTGAGAACATAATCACTATATTTTATGTTTGTAATTAGAGATTTCACACAAGTTCTGAGAAGACAGAATTAAAGTTGAACCTTAGAACAAAATGTGGAAGTAAATTAGGGCCTTGTTTTAAAGAAACTTTGGATACTTTGTGTGTCAGTTGCCATCCAGACAGGAAAACAGAGCCCACGCCAGATACTTCTATGGGGGGAATTATTTCAGATGGAGATTATCAATATCAGAGAGTGATCAATACCCTAAAGCTGCAGGAACCAAGGGAGGAGGTGGTGTTACCAGAATTCAGAAGCCAGCGCTGCCCAGTGGGCACTGGAACCCAAGGAGTGAGGGGCTGCTGTCTTATGGGATCTGGATCCAAAGGAATGCAGTGATTACTGGAGCTACTTCCTGAGCAGAGAGAGAAGGCTTCTCTCCTCTTTACTTTATTCTACCAAATTTCTCTCACTGGAAGAATCTAATTGGAAGCTAGTTGGCTTTGGAGCCTGGGGAAATATGTGCAATAGTTCACACCTACGATATAGAGAAACACAAGGTCGGAGAGCATACAGACGATTGATAGGCAGATCTCTATGTAGATATTTTACCAAGAAATTGTGATGATAAAAATAGAGAATCCCATAACCTATAGAATTGTGTGGGAGAGAGTATAAACTACAATGTAAACTATAACCCATGCTCAGTGGCAATGCCCCAAAATGCGTTTATCAATTGCAATGAATGTACCACACTAATGAAGGATGTTGTTTATGTGGGAAAATGTGAGAGGTGTGGGGTGCAGGGCATATAGGGAATCCCTGTATTTTTATGTAACATTTATGTAATCTAAGTATCTTTAAAAAATCTAAAAAATATTTTAAAAAAATAATGGTGAAAATTGGACCTTACGTGAAGTCTTAGACGTAAATTACTGTGAATATGTTGCATTATGGTGTATACCAGGTTACTCTGCGTTTCTGTCAAGAAATGAGTAAGTTATTTGTATCAAAATAGAGACTCAGTAAGACATAAAGTTTAATTGTTCTTAATTATTATTAATCAAGTAATTTTGCTCTTGCTTACCTTACTGCCTCACAACGTATGGCTTTTTATACTGTGGTATTTCTATAGGACTGTGACTTTATCCTATGCTAGTAGGAGCTAAGAACCACAAAATGTAGACACTGATATTTGGTTGGCCAAATGGCTATTAGAACTAGAACCACTGAGTACACGAAATTTATGCATCAGATCACTGGTCTTGCCGAGTCTTCTCCCAGTTCAGCTGCCTCGGTGGGATGTGCGCTTAGTAAAAATGAACTTTACCAAAAAATCCTTCAGAAATTAGGCTTCCCTTGCTGGGCTTAAAATAAGGCAGTGTGTAGTTCTGTATTAAAAGGTGTGCTCTTGATAGGATCTGTTTTGTGATTTGCAATCCAAGGGCTGTGCTTTTTAGTGAGACCTTTAAACAACATCAGCCTTTCCCTCAAAAGAGAAAGGCTAAAAAGAGTGCTGGACTCGATTGAACTTAACAGAAAATCTATTGGTGACCAATGAAGCAGAAAGGATGCGCTCAAATTGCTGGGTTGCACGTGCTGTTGTATGGATCAGAAAACCCCATTTAGTGTCTACAGGTTCACAGCAGAGTCAGATACTTGTGCACCAGTTTTAGCTCCTGGATGTTTAAATGGCAATTTTACTAGTTTAAGTGGGAAACCAATAAATGAAAATTTGTAGGTGGATTATCTGGGTCAAACTAATATTTTTCTTGGATTTTAATTTGCTGGATAGTAAGTTGGATGCTAAAGCTTTGATATAGTATTTTTATATAGACTATAATTTAATGTATTTGGTTCAGTCCAATACCAGGTCTTAGATGTTCTTAAAATACCCATTCTGTAAATGCCTGTCTTTCAAAGCAGTTTATTCAGTAGAATGAGAATAAAATAATTTGCATGGTGATTTAAAAGCAAACAAGCAAATAAACCTTTGTATGCTATCTTAGGTTGGGTTCCCCAGAGTGAATGCTTTGAGAGGGAGATTGCATGCAGCAGTTCATTGAGCAGGGCTGTCAGGAACATCTGTAACAGGTGACGCAAGCAGGATGGGACAGAGGGAGATGTTGACTATAAGGCTGTTTTGTAAGGCGTAGGTCCTTCAGCATTATCCCAATTGAGGGACGCTGGCTGAGCCTCTGTCCACCTATCCCCCATCCAGGCATTGGGGACCGGCCAGGGGAGAAGGGAGGTGGCTTCTTTTGTTCTCTAAACACCCTACTCCTAGCATTCTGCCTGCACATAGTACATGCTCAGTCAATATTTGTGGAATTAATAAGAATGATCAACAAGAAAACAAAATCTGGAGATGACTCTGATTAACCTATAAACATCGGCTTTTATTTCCTAATTATTGGCCCAAAATAGGATATATTTAACTTTACTACATTTCACTATCTCTTTCATTTTAGAACAAATAATATATATGTATTTATATGTATATATTCTATATACATAATGTGGAATGAATTTCATGTGAAAACGAGTATATATATGCTCATCCGGTTTTGTTTTATAAGTATCTCAACCTTTTAGCAATTTAACATATCATAGTATATGTGCCTACTAAGGATTTAAAATACTGTGTATAAAGTATGGACTAGAATAGGTCAGAATAGTTGAGATAGCTAAATGAATCAGCAGTAAATAAAACAAAATATTTGTAGTAGCTCTAAAAGAAAATGCTTTATAAATATGAATGTAAGAGATAGAATATGGGTTCGGAAGGGAAAGCTGATACTGAATGTATGTATAAATTGTAAATATGTGGGAATGGGTAGAGTTGATGGTAGCACATTATAATGAGTATAACTAACACTGCTGATATATAAATGTGATTGTGGCCGAAAGTGCTAGTCTAGGGAGATTAATGTTAATTGAAAGACAGAATAACCTAGGCACTATATAACAGTGATTTTGGTGGTAGATGAGGATTGTGGTTAATAATATAAATACAAGAATGTTCCTCTATTACAAGGTATTAAGGATATGGTGATACATGGGAAAATACAACTAATATAACTAATAGACTATAGTTAACAGCAATATTATAATATTTTTGTAGCAAAGGCAAAAAAAGGTACTATATCAGTGCTAAAGGTAAAAAAGAGAATATGAGATGTAGCTTTATGAGATATGAATATGATCTAGTGGTTTTTTGCCTTTATTTTCTTCATTAATAAGGAGACCTTCATTTAACCAATCTGTGCTCATTTATTTGTCTTTCTGAACACTGGAGAAACAATTGAGTTTGTTTTTAGGATTAAATAAGGTCAGTGTGCCTGGACAGAAATTTTTTAAGTAATTCTTCCATAATTTTTAAAGCTGCCTTTTGTCTGTTATCTTATTTTTAAAGTTGAAATAAGGTTTACTAATTAAAATATGAATAACTATATAAATCAGCTCTTAATATTAATGAGTATTGGGAACGTTAGTCAATGAGATTACTAGGGTCTACAGAATTTATATTCAACTAGGTAAATCAGTTTAACTTTACTTATATTTGTATTTCAAGAAACAGGGAAAAGAAAGGTCTTAAGCATTTCATAAATGCATGACTTAAAAATCTTTACTCCTTCAATTTTATGTTTAAAAATAACATGGAGTGCATCTTAGTCTAGGTGAAACAACCCACCTTTTCATTAAAAAAATTTCGTTGTGTCACCTGCTGATTGCCTGAAAGTTCTATTATCATTATCTACCACCAAATAATACCTATTTGGTGTGTGACCTATTCACAGTAGGTCTGATAAAAACTGTATTGTATAAAGTTTTAGTACCTTAAAGGCTACCCATTAGCAAAAATTCCCCCTTCCTGCTCAAGTGGTAATATTGTTTTTAAGACTATTTTGTGGCAGTGTCACTTTTAAGAACTCAGTGCATGTCTATCAAACCGAAAAAGGCAATGAGTGATCCCCATCTTTTAAATGTCAGATGCAGAGATACAAAACCAATAAACCGGATAATGGGGTTAATACATCTGGAAACTGTTAACTGGAAATAGTGTCTGATTAAGAAACGTACAGGAAGTAAGGTGAGCGTTGTTCATACGCTCAGATGTTGAAAGCCACGTAGACAAAAGAAACTCTGTTGATATTCTCTCAGGAGACATTATTCTTTTTGAGTCCCCCCCAAACTCTAAGTGGGTGTTGAGCATGGGCTGTGGTAAAGCTTTGGTAATTTGATGGGCTCCTCACCATCTAAAGCATCAACTGGAACTGAGAATTCTGGGATCTCAAACTCTTAGAGTTGCCTTTCAGTAAACATTCATGTGCAGCTTAACTTCAACTTCTCTTTCATGCATGTGGTGGGTGAATCCTCAAAAACTTTATTTTGGCAAATCCAAGTCCCTTTACAAAGCTTGTTTGCTGGGAAAATACCCTGAGGCTTGCATTTGACTGTGAAGACTCTGGCGCCATCTTCATCACCTGCTCAATTAGGTTTCCCTTTAATAGAGAGAATTGTGTTCACTGCTCTGTAGTGAAAGCTATACATACAGGATGTTCTGGCCTCTTCTCTTTTATTCTCTTCCTCAGATGCTTTAGTTTATTTTTCTTATGCCTCTAAAGGGAGGGGAAATGTTTTCCCTTGGTAATTTATATTTAGGTAGTAAATCAAGAGGGTTCATATAATAGCTACTTTATAGAAGTTTAGCAGGTATTATCATTGCATGTGAATTTGTTAAACATTTGAATTCTGTTTTCAGTTGCACCTGAATGATGTGTATGAGTCTTCCTGTAACAATTTCCCATTTGGTTTTCTTGCCTCCCAATGGAGGCTGCTGAGGGCCATTCTTCAATGGTGTGGGATCATGTCGTATTGATCTCCTCCTGAGCTCAGAACAGTTCTTACTACAGATTTGAATGATTATCTGAATGTTGTGCTGAATTTTGAGGTAAAAATCATATCTCTATATTTTATTTCTAAATCCAAATTTTGGAAATAGTAGACAATTCCATGTCACTACCAAGAAAATAGAAATATTCTGGATATATAAAAGGTAATATTCTTAGCCAGGAACTGGCAGCTATTGAAAATATTCTTGATAAAATATTCTAACTACTGAGCCTTGAGATTATATTGAACATTTGGCTGATGAAAGCAGATAGTTGCAAATAGAACCTATGAAGAATGTGTCTAGTCTAAAGACTTTTTATATGTGGAGTAAGGACAATGATGAAATCATGAGGTTTATATTCAAGATCATAACTTAACTTTTCAATACATTTCTTGTTGTCACTTGCCTGTCCTTCAGAGAGCCAGCACTCTCTTCTCAGTCAGAATCTGCACCTAAAAAAACAATAAGCCTCTCAAACCTTAATGCCAATTTGGGTAAATAATTTAATTCCTTCAAAGACACCTGCATATTTTAAATTAAAAAAAAAAAATTTTTTTTTCCAGGAGGTACTGGGGATTGAACTGAGGACCTCGTACATGGGAAGCAGGTGCTCAACCACTGACCTACATCCGCTCCCCAATAAGAGTTGGTTTTTTCATTTGTTTTGTTTTTAGGAGATATTGAGGATTGAACCTGGAACCTTATACATGGAAGCAGGTGCTCAAACACTTGAGCTACATCCTCTCCCCCCAAAAATTTTATTGAGGTGTATCATTCATACAAGAATATACATAAACAATAAATGTATAGTAAAATTTGTGAATTTACTAAACAAGCTTGCATATCATCATACAAAAGCTTCCATATGTCTCCCCACCACCACCATCTTGCATTGTTGTGAAACATTTGGTATAAGCTATGAAAGAACATAATCAAAATATTACTACTACCATAGCCCATATCTTAAATTTGTTGGATCCCCCCCCAACCCACCCTATTATTAACACCCTATATTAGTAGTACATATTTGTTATCATTCATGAAAAAACATTCTCTTATTTGCCTTGTTAACCACAGTCCATCATTCATCACTGGCTTCCCTGTATTATACAGCCCCATGCTTTGTACAATCCATTCAAAGTGCACACTCAGTGGCTCTCACTTTCATCACAGAGCTGTGCTGTCATCACCTCAGTCAATTTTAGAACATTTTCACTACTCCAAAAGGAAAAATCTCATACCCTGTTATCCCCTTATTGTTGTCCCTTACTATTGAAACAATATCTTCTTGCCATTGCTGCAAAATATTACAATACTACTATTAACTATCGTCCATAAATTAGATTAGTTATAATTTTCCTATGTATCACCATCTTGTTAGCATTGTGTAAAAGAACATTCTTACATTTATACTCTTAGCCACAATCTTCATCCATCACCGAAATCACTATATTATACTTTCCCTAGATTACTCCCTAGTTTCCTTTCAATTGACCTTTACTTCCACAGACTACCCCTTTCAGTCACAGTCACATTTATAAATGAGCAGGGCTAGTTATACTTACTATAATGTGTTACTCTCAACTCTATTCAAATCTACCCTTTTACAATTAACCTTATTAATAATGCTACACACATTGAGCATCAGCTCCCATTCTCAACCCACATTCTATCTCCCAGTAACCTATATCCTAGAGTTTACCTCTGTGCATTTACTCATTGTATTTAATTCATATAATGAGACCATACAATATTTGTCCTTTTGTGTCTGGCTTATTTCACTCAATGTAATATCCCCTAGGTTCATCCATTTTGTCATATGCATCCCAGTTTCATATCTTCTTACAGCTGAATAGTATTCCATTGCATGTATATACCACATTTTGTTTAGCCATTTATCAGTTGATGGGCACTTGGGCTGGTTCCAAATTTTAGCAATCGTGAATAATAGTGCTATGAACATTGGTGTGCAAATGTCAGTTCATCAGTTCACACTGCTTTCAGTTCTTCTGAATATATCCCTAGTAACGAGATTGTTGGATCATACAGTGGTTCTCTATTCAGCTTCATGAGGTACTGCCAAACTGTCTTCCACAGAGGCTGCTCCATTCTACCTTCCCACAAACAGTGAAGGGGTATTCCCATTTTTCCACATCCTTTCCAGCACTTGTAGTTCTCTGGGTTTTTTTTTTTGTTTTTTGTTTTTTTAAATACTGGCCGTTCTGTAAGGTGTGAAATGGCATCCATTGTAGTTTTGATCTGCATTTCCCTAATAGCTAGTGATGTTGGGCGTTTTTTCTTGTGCTTTTTGGCCATTTGTATTTCCTCTTTGGAGAAATGTTTGTTCAAGTCTTTGAGTTGTATGACTCCTTATATAACATGGGATATCAAGCCCTTATCGGACATGTGGTTTCCAAATATTTTCTCCTTTTGAGTAGGCTGCCTTTTCACTTTCTTGACAAAGTCTTTTGAAGAACAAAAGTGTGTAATTTTGAGGAGGTTCCACTTATCTATTTTTTCTTTTATTGCTCATACTTTCGGTATAAGGCTTAAGAAACTATTGCCTACCACAAGATCTTGAAGATGTTTTCCTACATTTTCTTTTTAGGAGTTTTATGGTTATAGCTTTTATATTTAGGCCCTTGATCCATTTTGAGTTAATTTTTGTATAAGGTGTGAGATAGGGATCCTCTTTCTTTCTTTTGGATATGGCTACCCAGTTCTCCCAGCACCATTTGTTGAATAGACTGTTCTGACCCAGCTGGGTGGGCTTGAGAGCCTTGTCAAAAATCACTTGGCTGTAGACGTGAGGGTCTGTTTCTGAGTTCTCGTTTCTGTTCCGTTGGTCAGTCTGAAAGACAGCTGTGTTTCACACCTTTCAGCATAATGGTTAAGGGTGTGGACCTTGGAGCCAGGTGCCTGGGCTTTTTCAACCAGTGTCTCAGTTACTGTTGCATGACCTTGAAAAAGTAACTTAACCTCTCCTGTCCTAGGATTTTTTCTGTAAAATGGGGATAGTAGTTGTTGGGAGTATTAAGTATTAAATTATATATGTAATTTGCTTATAACAGTACCGAGCACATGTTAAATGTTTGATAGAGACCATAACTATCACTATTACTATTATTAAATGAAAATGAAAGCCATGCTGTCCTTTACAGGGATTTTTGGAATCATGTGGTGGGTGGAGCATGTTTTGGGAAGGAAGCAAAGGCTGTTTTTATGGTGCACATTAGGAGATATCAAGGAATCTAGAGGTGTTGGAAGGAGGAATTTTTGTCTTTGATGATGCCAAGGAGCTCATGGTTGTCGTTTATAGTATTAGAATGGGTGAATCGGACCCAAAAAATATAAGCTCTAGTAATTCTTTTCCTTTTTCAAAATAGTTACAATGTTTATCTTTTTAGAATGAAAGAACTGTTTTCACGTTTGAAAAATTAATTCACAATTTGGAAAAAGAATAATGTAAAAATAAAATTACCTTTTTATCTCAAGAGTCAGAGAAAATTCACTATTGATGATTTGTATGTTTTTTATCTAGATCTGTATTTCGTTTACACAATTAGGGTCATATTGTAAATATGGTTTTGTATATTACATCGCTTAATGTGTTTTGATCAATTTCCCATGAGATTACGTATTCTTGGTTAATGAGACTTTAATAATTTTAAAGTCTCTTATGGATATATTTCATCTTATATAATGTACTATAGTTTATTTTACCATTCTCTTATGGATGAGCATTTAGGTTGTTTCTAGGTGTTTTGCTGTACGTTTATCTATGTGCATAAAACTTTGCTTACATCTTTTATCACTTCCTAAAGACAGAAGTGGAGCCACTAAATTAAAGAGCAAGAGTAACATTCTCCAGGCATTTCGTACCTTTCCGTGAGCAGTGTAAAATAGTGCTGGGATTTCTGCTCACTTGCCAGAATTGAGTATTTTAGTTTTCACATTTGGCAAAATGATAGGCAATATAAAGTATTCCATTATTCTTAATTTGACATTTCTTTGATTTTTAGAGAGGGTAACTATTTTTAAGTATTTATTTACATTTGTATTTCTTATTTTGTGAATTTTCTATTCACATCCTTTGACGATTTTTCTCTTGGGACATAATTGTTATATATTTATAGATAGTCTTAATATATTAAATTTTTCCTTACAATGGTTTATAAATATATTCTCAATATTTAATCTGCCTTTTAAAAATTTACTTAATGTAAACTTTGATTTTATGTAGTAAAATCTAACATTTTATGTTTTTGATTTCATATTCAGAAAATGTAACTACTCATATATAACTTTTCTGGTTTTCTTTTTAATTTTTTTTTTTGTGTGTTAAACCTGTTTATATTTTTGTTATTTAATTTGGTGTATAATATGATTCTTTCATTAATAATTGTTTTCCTCAATCTATTAATTAAATAATGCAACTATTAAATCACTATACATACTAGAATTTGTTTCAGGGATAGACTGTTATATTAAACTGTTTCCATTCTATTTTACTAAATTTATCTTGATTGTTGATTCTTGTACCAGTACTATCATTCTCTCTGATATAGCTTCTTAATAAATCTTCTTAAGGATGTTTTTTCTTATTTTTTCTATGAGATGAGCTTTAGATGTATTTTGAAACTGTCAAAAATCTCTATTGGGATTATTATTGCAATAGCATTAGTAACAACCAAAAAAAGTTAACTAACAATATTGCAAGTTGGCAGCCTTTCTTTTTTCTGATTTTAGTGGTACAGAATATCTTTTAGGTATACACTCTTTTTGTAAGCCTGTTGGGTTGAGAGAGTTATCCTTTATTATTTTTAGGAGTTATATACTTCTGTTTTTACTTTACTAAGAGTTTATTTTTTGTTGTTTAAAAAAAGTAGATTTTTGAGTTTTATAAAATGCCATTTTGTCATCTAGTAAATCATCGTATTGATGTGATTCCTTTTATTAGTTGACTAGTGTTAAATTCTTCTTTGGTTGGGGGTAAATCTTTTAAGATACCACTGAATTTAGCTTGCCTGAATTTTATTTAAACTTTACCTGTCTATATTATTAAATGAACTTGGCCTACATAGTAACCTTGCCATCCATTTGTTCAAAATCTTTCTATTTTAATCTGTTTTACATATTGAGCTACATGTACAGTTTATTCAAGAAAGAATTCCAGTGATGAGTATATTTAAAGTTTGGAAATCATTAGTTTATTCTGTACTTTTTTTACTGGTAACTTTGTCCAGTTTTAGTATCAATATTATAATAATGTAATGTAATAGTATGGATATGGTAGCTTCCTATATTTTTCTGTTTCATAGCCTCATTCTTAGAAAGTTTGAAAGAGCTCATTAGTAGAAAAAGTATGACTTCAAAGCTTAATATGGTAACTGAGTATCTTTCATAGTTTTTCAGGTTTGGATTTTTTTATATTGGTTGAATTTTGATGAGTTTTAATTTTCCAAACAACTTCAAACAAAATGAAACCTCCATTTCTTGTTAAATTAATCATAGACCTTTTATCTTGATTACTCACTTTTCCAGTGAACACTTTTGTGTTCCCACCTTCTCGTCCTCTTCTTGACTCTATTCCATCTCTCAGCCTCTCTTAGCTCTATCAATACTTTATTATAATAGTTGACAGTATTTATTTCCTGTAATGTAACCATACTTAAATTTTCTGTGATTTGTCTATTGGTTGACTCTAATAGATAAAAGCAATAAACAATTGAGAATGTTTGTGATATTCCTACTCTCTATGTCCATTATCAATGGAGAATATCCCTAATGTAGATTTCAAATGGTTGCTTCTTTCTCATACTCTGAGTCTTATGCTCTCAATCAGATTCTCTTTTCTAACCATTTCTTATTTTTTCCTGGAGACCATCTGCCCACATATTGAAATCCATGCTGTCTTCTTACAGTTGCCTACTGCTTAGCTTTTCTCTTGGACCAGATCCCTTCTTTCCTGAATTCCATATCTGCTTCCTCTATTTCTCTCAATTATTCTCTAAACTTTATTGGAAAACTACCTTAAGTAACTTTTTCAGTTATGAGTCATTGAAACATTTATCATTATTTCCTCTCACATTCAATTAATATCGTGACTTGGGTTTAAAATTCAAAATTGAAAATTATTTTCTTTTAGTGTTCTGAAGCCATGTTATTCTGTCTTTTAGCATACAGTGTTGCTGAAAATTGGAAACCAGGCTAATTCGTGTTTCATTGAGGTGATGTTGTTTTTCTTCCTTGTTGCAAGTGTTTAGGATCTTTACACTCAGTGTTCTGAAATATAACTATGATGTATCTATGTATGGGTCTTTTTTCATTCATAAAATGTATTTCCTTGTTCTGTTCTGGGATATTATCTGCCATTTTTCTTCTATAATATCCTCTTTTAATGTTTTTTCCCCTCTTTTTGAAAATGTTATTGATCAGTTCTTTGACTTTCTGTTTTGATCATCCTCATGACTTTTACCCTTTCTCTCACATGTCCTGGCTATTGTGCTTTATTTTACATAGTGGGAAACACTCATTTCTTTTTCTCCAAACACTTCTATTAATTTTGTTTTTGCTTCAGGAATTGTGTTTTAATTTCCTTGAGTTCTTTTATTTCTCCAGTCCTTTCTTTTTCAAAAACTTGCTTTACAGATACCATATATTCTTGAGTATAACGTTGAGTGAGTTCTAAATTGAGTATTTTAAAGATTCCTTCTTTTACATGAAAATTCCAAAAGGCAGTTGCTGTTTAAAAGCCTATAGGCTTTTCTCAGAAATTAAATGACCCATAGATGCCCATCATATTTAAGAATGAGGTAATAGAAAAGCCATCTCAAAGATTAGTTACAAATGTGGAGATTGACAGCTCTTAAGGACAGAAGGTGAACTCCTGAGTCATTTTGGAAGACTGCTAGATTCAAATAAGGACGACTTCACTCTTGGATGCTAACTTCTGTACCAGCTGCCCTGGGTCTTTTTAGACAGTTTAGGTAATTTTCTTTAGTAAAGTACTTGTTTTCTCCTGGGGATAGCATGAGGTTGGGGAGTTGATTGGTTTATGCCTGCCCCTTCTGTGAGTGCCCCTGTCTTCTGTCCTGCTGCTCACTTCACACTCCATGGTGCCTGACATCACCCAGCCTGGAGCTCTGCTGGGGAAGCTGGCTCCGTTCTCACCTGCAGCCCTGCGTCTGTATATTCCAGCTTATGGTTGTTTCATCAGTCACTGCGCCTCCATCTGCTTTCCATCTTCCAGAAACTCATGGAAATCTCTTGGCTATTCATGGCCCCTTCTCTTATTCTTCAGTCTGGGTTTGTAACTTTTACAAAATTCTTCTACTCATTTTAGTGGAAGCATGAGAGGGGAGACGAATCACATAAAACGATTGTGTTTAAGTTTCCAGGATGCTATGCAGACATTTCTATTCATCCATTCAAACCCTGTCTGCCATGTGCTAAGCTGTGTCCAGAGGTGGCGCTGTGCACTGAACAGACACATGCTCTGCCCTCACAGGTATACGAGGGGAAGCCTCGCAATGAAGAATTAGGAAGCTTGCTCTGTATTGAAGCTGAGGCAGAAATGTCACGGCTACACTATTTTTGAGACTAGTAAAGGAGACCCAGGAAGGGTCGGATCCCAAGGAAGTAGAGGTCCTGGTTAAGCCCCAAGGCTGGTGGCAGCTGGAACAGACTTTCCCTCTCCCTCTGCGGACACTTTGGAAAGCAGCATTCCTCGTGCCCCACCGGCCCATGTCGTACCCCTGTGCAGGCACGTTCTTTCCTTTCTTTTTCCGTTTATCGTGCACGTTTGTTTTGGGTATCCATCTTACAGAAACGCTCTTGACTTCATTCCTTCAGCCAACCTGATTTTGTTTTTGTTTGCTTTTCAAAGGGGAATTTAACCATTTTCCATTTATTGTCATAATAGTTGTTTTAATCTTACTTGTTATTCAACTTTTCTATATCTACATTTTTTATTTTTAATACTTTTTTTTGCTTTCTTTTCTCTTCTTTTTGTCCTTTGCTACCCAGAATATGTTTTTACTTATTTTATGCTTTCTTCAATGATTTGGGAATTATATTTTCTATTTATAACTTTATTGATGATAACCTGAAGTTTTAATATATTTGAAATAGCATTTTCTTTTCTGTTAAAAATTAAAAAACATGCTACCGACATTTGAATTCTACTTTAATAGAATTCTATGCCCCTGATCTGTTTCTGAATTTTGTCAATATAGAATTAGATGCCATAATCATTTTCGGTTTCTTAAATTGACATGCTAAACTACTGAATTGGAAGAGTGAGTTGGGAAATCCATGTTTTATTGTAGTGCAATAATGTGATTTTCTTTGCAGTATAAATCCTGGTATCATTTTAGTTTATAACATATAAGGATATGACAACAGCTAGGCCTATCTCTTTCTTTTAAAGAGATGAGAGAAATCTTAAGAATTAAATACATATTTTGATTCTTAACACTCTGGAAAGAAAATATAACATGTATAGGAATATTTTTGCATGATTTTTAATCATGCTTCTGCAGTATTGCAAAGTCAAAAAAATTACAGTTTGTAAAAATATTCTAAAAAGCAAATCTGCATGAAATTTTGATTTTACATTTCAGACCAAGTAAGTGCTTTAAAAGCAAATAGTTGCACTGAGGCAACAGATAAAACAGAATTACATGGTTTAAAAGCAAAATGTGATGATATAATAAAGGTACTTTGCATATGCCACACCTCCAAAATCTTTTTTCTTTTAAATTTGTTCCTTTACAATTTAAGTGAGCTTTTGCTATAGCCTGATGGGGGTGAGAGGGTTAAATAATTTTCCTTGTTACCCACTTTTTGTGTATATCTCAGTAGCAGCTCTACTACAAAGAGATGTGTGGAGGTAGAGAAATATAAACTAAGCTTTTGCTCTCTGTGGATAATAAAAATTACCCACTTTCTCACAGATGTCAAATCTGGCAGATTTCCATAGAAAATTTGGATTGAATGTCAACTATCCAAATTATTTTAGTGTCTGCTGAAGTGTGTGCTTGGCAGAGATTTCAGCAGGAAAATAGGAAATGGGTTTGAAAACATCAATAATATCTGAATACAACTCCTTAAGCTGATTGTTCCATAGCTGAACCAAAGCCTATATTGTCCCTGCAAACCAGAGCCCTCCAAGAAGTCCAGGTGGACACATTGTAAATGTTTCAAATATAGAAGTTGAGAGGAGGGCTTATTTAGGAAACAGGATTTGCTGTCATGCGTAGATCTTTGCCTTCTCCATCAATAGTTTAGATTGGCCAATTCACAATTAAACATAGTCTGAATGGCACCAATACTATGTAGGCAAGTAAGGATAACATAGGGTTTATTATTTAATATACTTGCAGAAAGATAGGTTTGCTCAAACCTGGACTGGAATGAGGTTAGAAGACCTGAGTCTTCTGACACTGAGAACCGTAAGCCTCAGTTTCCTCATCTGTCAAGCGATGGGAATGGCCTGCATGATGCTCTTTTTAGATCCTTTCACAAAACTTTGATCTGTGAGAATAAAGAAAATCTGAGATAATTCAATAGTAGATAAATCTAGTTTGTTTCCCATGAGAAGAAATCAATCTCCTTTGCTTGAGGAAGAAATTAAAATTGTAGTACATCAAGGAACAGAAAATGAGTTCTAAGCAGTTATGTAGCATCAAGGGATTCGATTAATCATCATACAATTTTAAAATTTCTATAAATGTCCCTAGGAAAGGTCATGTTTCCTCTTCCAAGTACTAAGCCATTGTGAAATTTATTCATTTGTTCATTCAAGAAATAGTTACTGAATGTCCAATACACTATGCTAAGTGCTGGGTAGTGAACAAAAAAGACAAACGCTCCTGCCCTCAAGAACTTTATGCTCTAATAAGGGAAGACAGATGGTGACAAAACCAGTCTGAGTAATTTATGGTGTGTCAAATAGTGACAGAGGGAGGAAAGGGAAGGAAGGAAAACTAACCTATAAAGTTATTAAAGAGCTATGAGGGTGTGCGTGTGTGTGGTGAGGGACGGCTGCCCAGAGAAAGTGAATTTTGAGGTAAAGGTGAGGGAGGGACGTGCCAGCGTCGCAGAGGAGCACTGAGGTAGGATGCCGCACCCACGAGAACCCGGAGGCGGAGGCGTGCTGGCGTGGAAGGAGTCTTGCTTTGTTCTCGCTTCTGGTCCTGGCTGTCGAGATAGTGGGAACGTGAAGAGGTTGTCCTCCATTACACAGTGAGTAAATAGTTGAGCTAGGACTCAAATCCAGGTCTCCTTCCCAGCTCCCAGCGTGCACATCCCAATCCTCCCTCTTCTCAGTGAAACGGGGACTTGGAGACGTCAGATGAAGTTGCAGGTGGAGGGAACGCACAGGGTTATAGGGTCTTGGGACCCGTAATAAAGTTTCAGCTTAAACTTGGCAGGCTCGAGTTACAGGTTTTCTGACAAGCCCTTTAATAACAACAGCCCCTACTGTGTGCGGACCCTGTGCCTGGCACGTGCTGACTGACGTGACTCTCACGCGTGTGCCCTCACACGTGCTTCCCTGGGCTGGGCGCTCTTAGTACCTCCCAGAGAGTGCCCTCGTGGAGCCCTCGCCACAAGGCTGCCCCCTCCAGAAGAAGGTTGTCTCACTCTGGAGCCTTCACTCTTCCAAGCACATGCTGCACATCAGTATCCAGCCTCCGCACGCCGAGAACAGGATCTTTTATATCATTTCTAAAATGTATCTTCTCCACCATCAGGTAAATGAATGCTCTTCTTCTCCCACTGTCGATACAGAATAGTGTTCTTTGCACTTCTTTACATATTAGCACACACTTCCAAACAGCTGGAAGATACTGACCTTCTTTAGCGGTGTTCCATCCTTTTCAAGATCATGGTTCATTGTGTGTCCTGCCATTTGCCATTTTGGTCTTCCCGTTACTTCTCTGGGCTGTTCTTGCTTCTGTGCTTTCGTTTTGTGACTATCTGATAAATCTATGAAATATCGTATCTGAGATATGATAAAAATTGATTTGTTTAAAAATGTTAGATACCTAACTCTCTCATAAATAAATTATGAGTGATTGCCCTCATATATTTCATATCTATGGTGTATTAGTCAGCCAAAGGGGTGCTGATACAAAATACCGGAAATCTGTCCAGGCCATAAAGCTCAAGTTACCTGCCTCACCAAAGTCCATGGCCACATGTCGGAGCAAGATGGCTGCCGACGTCTGCAAAGGTTCAGGCTTCCTGGGTTCCTCTCTTCCTGGGGCTTGTTTCTCTCTAGGCTCAGCTGCTCTGCTTTCTCCACAAGGCCAGCTGTAGACTATCAGGCGAATGGCTCGTCTCTCTTCCCGTATCTAATCAAGCTTTCTCTCTGCTCCTCGTATGCTTACTTGCCTGGCTCCAGCATTAAAATTCCAGCTGACTCCTGTGCCTTGTCTTTTTCTCTGTGAGTCCCCTCCCACCAAGGGAGCGGGGTGCAGTGTCCTACTGATGTGGCCCAATCAAAGCCTTAATTGTTATTTGGTCAACTAAAAGTGAAACCTCTGAATCCAATATAATCTAATAGGCTAGGGGGGACAGACCAGTTTACAAACATAATCCAATATCTGTTTTTGGAATTCCTAAACATATCAAACTGCCACATACGGATATATAACACTAATAGTTTTCTTGCTATAAGCATAAATGAAAGCCTACATTTGAGAAAGACGAGTCTTAAAAAAATTAAACAACTTTTTCAAATATGAAAGTTACTTACCAAGGTTATAGCTAACCTTTATTGACTATTTCCCAGGAGGTAGGCATTATGTTAAGTTTTCTACATGTATTAATTCATTGACATCTCACAACTGCCCCACATGTTAGGTATTGTTATTCCCATTTTAAATACAAGGAAACTGGGCACAGAGTAGTTAAGTAACTTGCCTAAAAAAATCACCTACTAAATGTAGATAAATGAACCTAGGTAATTTGGCTTCAGAGCGGGGGCTTTTAACTAATGTGCAATATATTTGTCACAAATTAGAGAGGATAGAGAATTATTAAATAATGATTTTAAAACGGGTGGAATTTCAGGACTGTTAATATATGTAAATTGGTAAAAAAAATATATATGTAAATCGATATTGCAAGGATTTTTCTCTGCTAAAGAAAATAAATAAATGTCACAACTACCTTTAGAATTGCCCATGCAAAATATAGTGCTTCCTCGAAATCAGTTATGAACAGGAAAACTAACATATAAAATTATTAAAGAAGAATTTCAAAAGGCAGAGATGGTTTGATACTGGCTCCACTTTTCGTTTATTTCTCCAGAAATAAAAAATTAACAGCAGCATCATAGACACAGTCCCTGAACCATTACTTTGCAATACCAGAAACCAGCTATGGACACAGGAACTTCTTACTCACTGTTTAATATTTTAGCTCTCCATTTGCATTTTCCCAATACTTAAAGCTAATAAAGTAATCCAAACTTGGTACCAGTTAGAAGGGCTGTTTTTCTTTTCCTCATGAACATTTAAAATATAGAAATACTTTCTAAATATTTGGAACATTCTTTTCAACATATTCAAGATTTTAAAACATAATATAGAGATATTAACATAAATATATTATGAAAAGCTGCTGTATTATTTTATTTTTGCTTTATTTTAATGAAATGGTGGAGTGACGTTACAGAGGTGGGTTTAGAGTGCATGTTCTAAAATTTCAGGTGATTTGAGTCTGGAGTTCTGCACTCTACTTCTGTCACTAGCTTGAGATGTATATATACATATTTGTGTATGTGTTGACGTGTATACATATATATCCATTCTAAAATTATTTGTCCACACCTGTTCATTTCACTCTACCAAGACCACTGAATTTTATGAGGATTAATGAAGTAATTTATTTGCATACGATTTTAAAAAATACTCTATTTAGATAAATGTATTTACATTATAAAAAATATTAAATTGCCTTGTTACAGTGGTGCATGTGAATCATTTGGAGGGCTTATTAAAATGCATATTAATGACTGATCCTCATAGTTTCTAGGTTTGGTGAAGGGTCTGTGAATCTGCACATCTCACAAATCTGTAGATGATCCTGGGGCTCCTGGGTCACAGCCACACTTTGAGAAGTGCTGCCTTATGAAATTGAATGGCGCTGAAAAAAAAAAACAAAAAAGCTCGTAGTAACACAGTAGCAACACATGGTGTATGTTTGAATGGGGAAGGGGCTTAGCCTTGAATTTTTATGAAACTTTGTAGGTAAAAATGACTAGAAATTACGACAAAAATTGTGTCTGGATCCTATCACGGAAACCGTTGTACACACTGGCCTCAACCCACACCCCTCCTCTGTGCCCTTTTGTGAATGTGTGTTTCGTTTTTCCCATAAGAAAAAAGTTGACTGTGCAATATGCAGAATGTCATTCTGCAAACGGGGTTTCTTGTTTGCAAGTTGTTGTTTTTTTTCCCTTTCCCTTTTAACTTGTTATCAAAGGTATAACACAGAGAAAATGTGAGACAATTCAGTATAAACCCTGTGAGAAACGCCAGCTTACTAAGGCACCAACATAGTGGTTTCAGAATTCTTACAAGGAGAAAGAGAATTTAGGTCAGCATTAAGGAGTAATCTATACTAGAAGGGTAAGAGGACACAAAGACACACAATTTTTCTTTCAAAAAATGGTATTATTTCTGCCACCCCCATCATGATGCCTCTCAGTACATTGTCAGTGGCAATAGTATTTGGCACAGACTTTATCTTACTTAGTTTTTGGCACATCTGGGGGGTGGGCTTGTCTTTCTAACTTCTTTTACCTAATATCAAGGATAGCAGCTCAAACAAACACTAAATGACACCTAGCTAATAATGATGAGTGCCAGTTAATGAGAAACGGACTTTTGTAAGTCTAGTCTTAAATTTACATTGCTATAGCGTAGGTTACAACCTTGATTTTTTCATCTTATAAATGGGATTCCTAAAAGGTTGTGATCAAACATATAACTAATAAACAGCCTTAGCAATTGAATGATGGGTCTCATCTCACTGCTGCTTAGTTGACAGATGGGAATCAAACAGACAAACTCGGCACTTCCAGTTTATTGCTGGGAATTGAGATTGTGTGCCCTAAATGCTGAAAGACAGGTTGTTCTTCCAGCATTTAATAGTCTGTCTGGTGAGAAGGAAAAAATAAAGGTCCTGTAGTCTTTCAAGGAGGACAGTTTTAAGCCATTTCAACATAATATGGGAGACTTCCAGTTTGGATGAGAATGTGAGTATATCAGAGCCAACTTCTGAATCTTTTGAAGTTCATTCACATAATATAATTTTTTTCAATTTATGTGCTAATACAAGGTTGATTAAATGAAAGGTTGTTTACCTGACCTACTGCTCAGCAAATATTCTACTTAAAATAATCCTAAAAATGCCACCTTGAAGTGCTCAATTTTTCTAGACAAGTGTATTTTTAATACTTCTTATATTCTAACTAGATCACTCAAATAATTGTTTGTTCAAATATGTTGAATCAACACTATTAAACTAAGTCTCTAGTATGGTTTGAATATGAAATGAATATGTGGTATTTATAGACTTGAAATTTAAAAATACATATGTAAAGGTTTATTTTCCAGATTCACTGTCATTACCTTCTTTGGCTCTTATGAGATAAAGCTTTTAAACACTCAACTGTGTAAAACATTGTAATATTCAGATTTGGGGACTATATCAATATTATATTTTATGTGTTTCTTTAATTGCACTTATTTAGTGTTATCTCTTCAAATTTCATGCCAGTGTAATTAGTAAGAATCCTATCACTGTGATTACCCACTTGAGATTTTTCTGCTCAAACATAAATTGATGTAACAATATCTTTAAGCACGTGGAGTTTTATTAATTAAAGGAGAAATTAATTAAAAAACATTGGGAAGCGGGTGTGGCTCAGTGGATAGAGCCCCCGTTTACCATATGGGAGGCCCGGGTTCGCGCCCCGAGGCCTCCTTGTGAGGGCACGCCGGCCTGAGCGGTGCGGTGGGCTGATGCAGCAACCTCACGGCAGGAAGCGGCTGTGGCGCAATGGATAGCGCACCCGTTTACCATATGAGAGGCCCCGGGTTCG
>JAQZBX010032613.1:0-25776 GCA_029593785.1 Cabassous unicinctus
AGTTGAGATAGGTTGGCGTGGGTTGTTGCTGGGTAGGAGGCAACAGAGAGGAGTGCAGGGGAAAGGGTTAGGGTAAGGGGGAGGGTAGTGGCCGTGCATGCCCGTTGGCTGCTTGTTAAGTTTCGTTTCTTGCCCTGAACTTAAGTTTCGTTTCTCTCCCAGAACTTAAGTTTTGTTTCTCGCCCAGGACTTAAGTTTCGTTTCTTGAGTTATAGCCAACAAGCTGCATTAGGGTGAAAATGATTAGAGTTGATGGTAACACATTATAGTGAGCTATAAGCTTTTACCCCCAAATAAATCCCCATCATAAAACTCAACAGATTTCTGATACTTTGCGCTGGCACCCCTTTGGCAGACTAATGCAAGTCTGCCAAATAATTAATAATAATAATTTTAAAAAACCTCTTCCAAAATGGGATGCCTGCATGCATTACTAGCAAATATCTGGAGTTATTCCTGAATGCCAAGGACCTGTTACCCAGGGCCCTTGAGACAATGAGAAAAACTGACACATTCCCTGCTATGATGGAGTTTGTAGTCTATTGAAATAAATGGACATGATATAAGTAAACATGCAACATATATCAGGAATAAATGCATTAAACCTTTCTCACCTGAACTCTCAGATATTGCAGCTTTCCCCAGGTTGCATCCTAAGTAGTTCATACCACACCAGCACCAGCCCAAATACCATCCACTGCCAACCCCAGAAGCCAATCAATACGTTTGTTCCAGCTACCATGTGGTCAGCAGTACAAACAAAGGGGTAAAAACACTTTTTTCTTTCAAATGAAAGATTTATTTTGACAGCGAAATATTTATTTGTAATTTTCCCCATCAAGACTGGCCTAGGGATTCCTCCTTTATGATTAAAAAGAAAACCCTGGCCAGAAGAAGAAAGCTTGAGGTAGACAACCTAACAAGCTCTGCTCGAAGCCTTCGTAGAGGAATTTCCTTTCCTTGCTTTCAGGTTAGCCTCTCCATGCTTTCTCTTGCTGGTAGAGTGGCCAAGATCAGGATGTGACTCTAGAACAGCACTGCACAATAGAATCTTCTGTGATGATAAAGTGAATTTTTAATTTTAATTTAATTCACTTAAATTTAAATAGTCACATGTGGCCAGTGGTGATCTATTGGACAGCTCAAACAGTGGGAGAGGACTGCTTTCAGTCTGCCTTATCCTAGAGGCATAAAAGGAGTCCTTGCGACTCACAATATGCCTGCCCAGTTCACCAGAGCTGGATTCAAGTGCGCAAGGGAATGTTTACCAAGGCAGAACATATTCTAGACCATAAGATAATGCACGACAAATTTTTGAAATAGAAATCTAACAAAGTATGTTCTCTGACCATGACAGAATTACACAAGAAATCAGTAACAGAAAGATATGTGGAAAATACTCAAATATTTGGAAATTAAACAATACACTTCTAAAAAACCCATGGGTCCCAGAGGAAGAATGAATTGAATGAAAATTAAAACAAAACATATCAAAATTTATGGACTGCAGCAAAAGAGGGCCTTGAGGGAAATTTATATCATTAATTCTTATATTACAAAACAAGGAAAGTTTTGAATCAAAAATTTAAGCTTCCCACTTTAAGAAACTAGGAAAAGAAGAGCAAATTATACAACCAAAGCATGCACAAGAAAGGACATAATAAAGAGTAGAAATCAAGAAGCAGTAGGGAAGATAAATTAAGCCAAAAATCTACTATACCCTTGACCTAGTAAAAATTGTTTATCTTCATCAAGTATATCTCAGATATAATTTTCTCTACTAGTGTCTGAAGGAGGTCATGGCTCTTCTCTAAAAGTAGTTTTAAAGAGGATAATATTTCTTCTCTCCAAAATGATGTAGGTAAAAGACTGACCTCATTTGCCATAGGTAAGAGGATGAATTATGCCCCTTTGAAAAGTCACTTCCTGACATTATATCAGCAGTTCATAGTTTATTCTCTCTCCTATGAGTTAAACACATGTCAATGATATGCAATTTAGTTAATTTCCTTAGAACTCTTCTAGATTTACCAGGCAAAGGAGTGATAGATTATGATGAAACCAAGTCCCGAGTGTTAGGAGCACATCTTGGAAATGACAGAAAAATAATAAATGTCAAACACTCAAATTTGGAATTCAACAAAAATAATAACCCATTGTGGCAGTTTGATGTTATTTTATGGATCCCAAAAAGAGAAAGATTTTGTTTGTAAACTAATCTGTTCCTCTGGGTCTGATATCCTTTGATTGCATTAAATTTGGTTGAGGAGCCTTTGATTATACTACCTGTTCAGATTACTTTAGGGCATTTTGATTCGACTACCTCAGTAAGGCATGACTCAGGTTGATTCCCTCTCCCCTTGCTGGGTCTGATATAAACAGACTCCTACAGACAGACAGACACAGGAAGAGAGAGAGCTCTGTCATTTTTGATCCTATCATGTGACAGAAAGAAGTCTCAAATGGCTGAGGCCCTGGGGAGAGAGACGCCATTTGCCTGATAGCTTACAGATGAGCTGAATTTGTGGAGATAAGAAAAGCTGAGACTGATATAGGAAGCCCTAAGAGAAAAGCCCTATGCGAGCTTGCAAATGAAATCGGGAAGAAAGCGGAGCCGCTGAGCCTGAGAGAGGATGCCCAAAGGGGAAGGAGAAACCTGGGCAGATATCTGCAGCCATCTTGCTTCACCACAGGGCAACATGCCAGGATCAATGGTACCTGACTTTAGTGAGAAGGCATCTCTGATGGTGCCTCAGTTTGGACTTTTCAAGACCTTGAAACTGTAAGCTTTTACCCCAAATAAATCCCCTTTATAAAAGCCAAGCAATTAAGGGCACTTTGCATTGGCAGCTCTTTGGCAATCTAAGACACCCATGAGCCCCTGTATTTAGTAATTCCAAAATGGGAAATATTACAGGCAAATTCCATTAATATGCTATGATTATGTGAGATAGTGAGAGAATATTTATCTAGAAATCAAATGATTATTTCAGTTACAGCAATGTCATCCACTGAATGTATTCCCTCTTTTTCAATTTAATTCAACTCAAAGATGTTTATTAAGTCTGCATTGTGTGGAAGGCACACACTCCAGTGAAATAAATCATTTTGAATCATAATATTTAAGATGAGATATCATCTAATCTAACCCACTCCTTTTACAGATAAAGAACTACAAACAAATGAGTTTAAGTGATGATTTGCAAGAGGTCAGCCTAATTTACCCAAACTTCATGGGAATACCAAAAACAGAACTAGATCAAATGTACTCACCATGGGCATGCCTGCCAATATTTTTCACCATTTCTGGGAAACTTTTCCTGACTGTTCAAGTAAATCTGATCATTTAGCCTTCATTCTAAAATTGAGCCGAGTACATTGCTGTATCATTGCAAGTAGTCAAAGTATTGCAATTATTTGCATCTACGCATATCTGGCAGAGGGATTAAAGCATATGGTCACTAGAGCTCCAATCCCAGCTGCACCACCTTCAAGAAGTATGACCTGGGAGAATTTTCTTTATCTCTCCATGCTTCAGTTCCTTATCTGCAAGATGGGGTTAATATCAGGACCCAATTCATGGGGCTATTAATGAAGTATAAATAAGAACATAAATATAGTGTTTCATACAATGCTTATCATGTAGTAAAAGTTGACCAAAAAATTACCTTTTGTTATCTTTTTAAAGTATTTGTTGAACACCAACAGTATTTCTGGTGCCAGAGATTCCTTGGTTATTCAATTAAAAATTTATTGAGTATCTAATATATGCCAGGTGCATATATTAGGAAACTAAATAAAACATACTGTGGCAGCTCCACCATTTCCCTCCTCTCCACACACATATTCCCCACCTATTTCCATCTACAGATCAGAGAGCCCATCTCTTGTGTCCAGATAATCCATCCAACAGAGCCATTTGATACTGTTATCATAAGTATTTACTCCCTCAGCCATTTGAGTTACATTAATATTAAAACTTCTCTGATTTGCTAAAATCTGAATTGACTTGGATTATTTTAACATTCCCAAAGTACAACTATGGCAAAAAAAACAGTACACTTTGGGGAGCTATTCCAAATAACTGCATGACAATATGAATATTAAACTTATCATCAATGATCACATCCAAACATTGTCTTTCAGAAAATTTTAATCAAGGCATTTCACTGAATACTGAAAAAAAATACAGTGAATTTTATAATATGTGTATCTGTTCATTTCAAGGTGAAAAAAAGTGCAATTAACTCCTTTTCCATAGGCCATTGTATTATTCCCATGATCATTACTTAGCTAAGCTACTTAAGGATAACTGTCCTTTAGAGAGAGGACTCTGATTCTCATTAACTAGATTTCTGACCCATAGAGGAGTTTAAGCATTTATTTTCAGGTGCTTTAATTTTTTTTTTTTTTTCAATTAAGCAGTTCATCAAAATTTAAGGTAGTAGTGTCACTTAATATTGTTTTGTCAAAGGTCCTTATTTAAATAAATCTAATCAGAGCATTGGCTTAAGTCCAAAAATAAAGGTCAAGTTCTTTTAAAATGTATATATATAAAGATATATATGTATATATGAATTGCATAAACTGAGAAACTCTTTAAAATAGATTTACCTTGAGATAGGTTCATTTTGAAATTCAGAAAATCAAAATTTCCAATAATCATCCTAGTCTCTGGGAGACAAGCAAAAAAAAATCAGTTGAAGTCATAAATGTATGGTTAATAATCCAGTGTGAAGGAGAACCATGATACAGTATACATCAATTATACTGGATAAGGGAACCAAGGGTACTGTATTTGAGATAATCAAAGACTGGTTTAATAAGGAATGACTGTCACTTACATGTTCTGCTCCTTCAGAGAGAATATAGTGATTGCAGTTTTGCTCAAACCCTTAATAGAGTGGCTTTAGGATTTTAGTTCCAAAATAAAAAGTACACTTTTGAAGTATGCCTTTTTTTTTCATACAATTTAAAAATAATTTAATAAACTAGATGTCTGTAATTTTGTAGCTCTTCCATATTAACTTTAAAATATATTATGATTTATAAACTTCTGGAGCCACACACCCACACTCAAAGAAAGAGTCCATGAGGAAGGCATGAGGAGGTCAACGATTTCTCATGCATACTCTTTATGCATGCATGAGTTGTTGTATTTTGCCTTTTTCCCTGGTTTTCAGGTCCTAAGTAAGAAAGTGGTTAGTAAGCTTCTATCAAAGTAGGAGAAAAAGATCAGAGACACATTTGCAAAGACCCAGAGGTGAGGGAGGAAGAGTGTAGCCCTATTAATGGAACTCCAAGCTGTGCAGAATGCTGCAAGTGTCTATTGAAAAGAGGGCAGGCATGGTGAGACTGAGAAGCTGCGTATGAAGAATAACCTATGTGGCCTAAGGAGCTTGGACTTTATACTACTAAAGCAAGTAGGACCCAATCAAAAGTTTTTGTTAGGGGAATAATACAATCAGTGCTGTGCTCTAGAATGATCCCTTATATTGCAGCATAGACAACAGAGTAGAATGAACAATTTTGGAGGAAGGAAGACCAATTGGGAGGTCATTGCAGTAATCAAGGGAAAGTTTATGACAGTGAGAATGGAAAGAAGCAGATGGCTGTGAGTGCTATTAAGAGGTAAACGCTGTCAGACTTGGTTGATTAAGCAAGAGTGAGGTTGAGGCACCAAAATGACACCCAAGTTTCTCCCTTGGGCAACACTATAAATAATGGTGCTTGAGTTTCCTTTGGAACATCCAGTGGTGATATCCCATAAGCAGTCTGATATGTAGATCAGGAACTCCACACAACAACCTGGGCTGGAGATTGACTTTTATGGCAGATACATTTCTTCTACATTTCCATAGCAAGCTCTATCTCTTTCTGTCTTTGTATTAATCATATTATTGAACTTATATTTTTTACTTTTCTGACTGCACTACTAGACTGTGCATTCAGTGGCTACAGGGATCATTTATATCCATCTTTCTATCTCTATTGCCTAACAAGCAATTATAATGATAGGTAACTATGAATGAAAGCTTGGTGTGTACCAGGAACTGTACTTGCATTCATAAATTTATTTAACCCCCACAACAACCCTATGAAGTAGTAGTCATAGTATTCCCATATTACAGATGAGGAAACTGAGGCTGGGAATCCAGAAGTAAATTTACCAAAATCATGCTGCTAGTAAAACAGGCACAAAATATAGATAATTTGGTCAATAACCCATGTTCATAAATACTTTTTTATTTTAGGCACATAGTGGGCTCTAAATACCTGTTTATGTAAATAAATTGGTTTGATGACTGTGTGGAAAATGTGTTTTCAAAGAAACTGAGTAAAGGGAGATAAGGGAACATCATCAATGCCCAGAATCACTAAGGAGGTGATGGGGAAAGATGTTTTACAAAACAGACACCTCTATTGGTGTCTAAGTATGAAGTCAGTCTGGACAGCTAGGCTGCTTGGGGTAACTCTCTTGCCCCACTTAGCATCTAGAAAGAATAATCCCGAGATAGAGTTTTTCCACCCACTTTTGTGGGTAAGAGGGGTTTTTCCTATTCACTTACCTGAGGCAACAAGAGTCCTGACCAGTGCCCGCTCAGTGATTGGGTAGCTCAGACTTACTTGCCGGTACTTGTTTTCTTGCAATCATCTCAAATGAATTTCCTCATCTGTGAGTGATAAGCCAGTTACTTGCACTACTGGCCATTTCTATAAAGGACCATTCCTTCCTTTCCTATTTTTGTTCTCCACTGTTTTAGTTTGCTTAAAAGCTGCTGGGAACAATATATCAGAAAGGGGTTACTTTTATAATTGGGAATTTTTTAGATTAAAAGCCTGTAGTTCTGAGGCCGTGAAAATGGCCAAATAAAGGTATCCTCACAGATGCTGTCTCACTGAAGGTTGGCTGCTGTCAATTCTGGACTCCTTCCACATGCAAGGCACATGGAGGCACATTCGTATGGATCTTGTTGCTTCAGCTTCTGGCTGTTCCATCCGTGGCTGCTTCTCTCCTGGGTTCCTCTCTGAGCTCCTGGGTTCCTTCTCTCTGTCTCTGCAGCTTTTTCTCTGTTTCTCTGTTTTCAGTCTGCCATACATAAAGGACTCCAGCAAGAGGACCAAGACCCACCCTGGGTCATGCCTCACTGAAGTAATCCAATGAAAAGCCCCCCAGCTGAATCCAATCCAATCAAAGGGTCCCATACCCACAGGAATGGATTAGCCCCAAGAACATGATATTTTTTGGGATCCACAAAAAACCTCGAGCTGTCACATCCACCCACTACCAAATTTCCATCCACTGGGTAATCAGAGCCATTTTTCAAAAATACAAATCTAATCAGGTTATTCCCCAGTTTAAATCCTTCAGTGACTTATCATTACTCCTGGAACAAGGATCAAAATCTTCAAAAAGAACTACAAAGTCCTGCATAATCTGGCTCTTCCCTGTCTCTTCAGTGACACTATGAACCACCTTCCCTTGCTCTAGACATTCAGCCACATTGACTTGATTCCAGTTCCTCCAATACATGGTGCCTCTCTAGGCACAAGGACTTTGCTCATGCTGTTCCTTCTACCTTAGTGGCTCCCCCACCCTTTTTTTTTTACCTAATTAACTCCAACTCATCCTGTCTGTTAACTTGCCACCTATTAGTAAAGTCTTCTCTAAGTTAATTCCTTTCATCAGGCTTGGGATCTTTTTCTTCACAGCAATTTGTAATTTTATGTTTATTTATAAGATTCTTTCATTTCTCTCTATTTCTCTTATTGCTTGCTCCATATGCTCCATGAAAATAAGGACAGTAACTTGCTCATTTCTGTATCTCTAATGCCTAGCAGAAAGTCTAGTGTGTATTAGGTCTGCCAAGAAACATAAATTCTGTCTGACTTCTGCTCAGTACTCTCTCATGGAATCTTATAAGGCCAGGCCACACCAGTTACATTTTAGGGCAAGGTTTCTCTACCTTGACACTATTGACATTTTGAGCTAGATAATTCCTTGTTGTAGGTGGTTGTCCTGTTCATTGTAGGATGTTTAGGAGCATCTCTGGCTTCTACCCACTTGGTTCCAGTAGCATCCACCTTCCCAAGTCAGGACAATCAAAAATTTCTCCAGGCTTTACCAAATATCTTCTGGAGGGCAAAATCACATCACAAGAACTGCTGTCTTAGGGGCTGAAGTGAGAGAGGCAGCAGAAGGAGGAAAGAAGATTCACCATAGGAGGGAAAGAATCATGCAACCCCTGCTGTTTTTATGACAAGCCATTCACAAATTGGTGGACTGTTATTCCCTTGGCCTCACAGCCTTTTGAATCTATTTTCTAGATGCATTCAGGTTCCCATTCCTTATGAGACAATCCTTTAGCTTTCCTCAATATTTTCACTTTAACTTCAAAACAATTGTGTTATGGCATACTGAATTTTCTATTGACAGCTAAAAAGATCCTGACTCCAAAATATCCAATTTCTCTCTTCTTTTCTTCCAGGTGTCCTAACACTAGCTAGGATCTTTTCCCTAAGTCTGCATTTCCCCTTATTAGTTAGCTAATGTTACATAATTGCTACATCATAAACCCCACCACCTCAATGGCTGAAAGCAGCAATCGTTTGTTCTCATGGATCTGAGGGTCAGCAGAATATTGGCTTGGGCTTCTCAGGTTCAGCTCCGACATCATCCCAGGACTAGAGAAGTAGCTGAGGCATTGTTTTCATGAAGAGGGCAGAATAGAGCAAGCCCAACTGAGCAAGCACTTTTCAAGCCTTTGTATATGAGGAAACTCACAAAAGGGCAGAAAGAAACTGCAAAATCACGTGCTAAAGGCATGTTACAAAAGGAATGAGGAATTGGGGCCATTATCATAATCTACTACATGGCCCATTTGAACTGTCATTATTTCAGATCTTTTCACCAATCCCCTGAGTCTTATAGATGTGCTTTCCCACAAAACTAAGTAGCCCTGCTTGTGCCAGTAAATGTGGTAGTAAAATAATGGCCCAGTGCTCAGACACTAAGTTTAACTTATTAATATTCAATGCAGGTGCTGAGGGCCTACCTATCAACCTTGATTTGTAAATAGAAAAGTAGATTTGCCTCCTGGTACTGATGTATAACGTCCCTCAATTTTCCAACTAGATCATGCTTTGCTCCTATACAAGAAGAGTAATTATCGCCATTTCTCAAAAGCTTTGAATGCACATTTTGCCTTTGCAAATTAGCCACATCCTACAAATGAAAAGATTAGGAATGGTCAAAATATATAATAATAATCAAACACGTAAGTACCAGAGGACATAAGACACCCACAATGTTCCTTTATTAAAAACAGGAGGTTTGCGATATATGTGGCAATGAAAGGAGCAGGAAATGACAGGAAATACCTTTTGCAGGATTGGTAACACACAACTATGCCACATGATCATGTGTGTGATGAAATGTGTTGAAATATTAATTTTTCTTAAGACCACTGAGATGAAATGGCTTATTTCTTTCCAGATTAGGCTATTTCTGGTCTTTTGGATTCTGGATTCTCCATGTTAAAATTCTCTTCTATTGTCCTGCATTTTGAAGTTGGGAAAACTCAGCTGGTTAGGCCCATTCCCAGTCAAGTGGTTCCTGTGAGGAGTTGGGCATACACATGGTGCCACAACCACCCTCCTGCCCAAGCAAGAGCCATGAGTTCGTCAATGTGTCCAAACGGTAGTACTAGCTTTAAGACAACCTGGGACATCATAGAGTTAACACAGACCCTTAGATAACACTAACTTAATATCTTCACTTTCAAAAATCACAGGCACATAAATCTGATCATGGCCAAAGCAAACTCATAATCTTCCCAGTAAACTTTATTCTCCTTTGTTGTCTATTTCAATAAATAGGTCTACAAACTACCCAAGGGTTTCTCAAGGGTTACATCTTGGAAAAACTCCTTTTTCCTTACCTCTTTCTAAATGATAATATCTCCAAATATATTTAATTCCATCTTTTGATCAGTCTTTCCTTCCATCTCACTGCCATCACTTTAGTCTAAACCACTATAAACTTATAGTGGGAAACTACAGTACCTTCTATTTTATCTCTTACACTAAATCTGGTCCTTTTCCAATCCATTCTCCATTCTATATTTATAGGGCAATTGCACAGAGAATACAGAGAGTTCACATATACCCACCTAGACACATCATTTCTTCTATTATTATCTTGCATTAGTGTGGTACATTTTTATGATTAATGAACTGAGATTGATACATTATTAGTAACTAAAATCCATAGTTAACATTATGGTTCATTCTTTGTGTACGCAGTTCTATGGATTTGACAAATGCATAATGTCATGTATCCACATTATTGTATCATACAGATCATACAGAATACTTTCACTGCCCTAAAAATGCCCTGTGTTCCACATACTCATCCTTTCCCTTTACCTTATAACCCTTAGCCATAGCAACCACTGATCTTTTTACTCTCTCCATAATTTTGCCTTTTCCACATGTAATATTAGAATCTTACAATATGCAGCCTTTCAGACTGGGTTCTTTTACTTAGCAGTACATATTTAAGATTCCTCTATGTTTTTTCATGCCTTGATAGCTCATTTCCTTTTACCATTGTATGGATGTGCCAGTTTGTTTATCAACTCATCTATTGAAGAGCATGTTGGTTGCTTCCAATTTTTGGCAATTATGACTAAAGACACTATAAGCATTCATATGCAAGTTTTTGTGCAGACACAAGTTTCCAACACCGATAGATAAATACCTCAGAATACAGTTGCTGGATCATATGTATTAAGGTTAAATTCATGTGTCAACTTAGCTAGGTTATGGTGTACAGTTGTTTGGTCAAGTAAGCATTGGCTTGATTGATACTGTGAGGGTATTTCGTGAATTTAAATCATTATTCAGCTGATTGCAACCATGGCTGATTACATCTAAAATCAACAAAGGAGATTGCCTTCAGCAATGAGAAAAAATTCTCATTCAATCAGTTGAAGGACATAAAGGGAAAACGAATAATTTCAGCGAGCAGAGAGAAGAATTTCTATCTCTACTTCAACCAGCTAGCTTCTCCTGGGGAATTCATCAAAACTTTCATCAGAGTTCCCAATTTGCAGCCTGTCCTATGGAATTCAAACCTGCCAATCCCCAGTCACATGAACCAATGCCTATAATAAATCTTATAATATTTACATATATATGTATACATTTACATATCCTGTCAGTTCTGTTTCTCTGGAGAACCCTGACTAATACAATATGGTAAGCCTATGTGTAGCTTTGAAGAAACTTCTAAACTGTCTTCCAAAATGGCTGTATCCTTATGCATTCCTACCAGTGATGAATGAGAGTTCCTGTTGCTCCACATCCTTGACAGCATTTGGTGGTGTTGGTGTTTTGGATTCTAGTCATTCTAATAGGAGTGTGGTGGTATCTCATTGTTTTAATTAGAAATTCCCTAACGACGTATGATGTTGAGTATCTTTTCATATATATATATATGTATATCTTCTTTGGTGAAGGGTCTGTTCACCTCTTTTGCCTATGTCTTTAGCAGTGTTGTTTGTTTTCTCATTAAGATTTAAGAATTCTTTGTACATTTTGGTTACAAGTCTTTTGTCAGATATTTGTTTTACAAATATTTTCTCAGGATCTATGGCTTATCTTTTCATTCTATAACAGCATCCTTCACAAAGCAGAATTTTAAAATTTGAATGAAGTCCAACTTAACTTGTTCTTTCACAGATCTTACTTTTAGGGTTGTATAAGAATTCATCATCAAAGCTAAGGTCACCTAGATTTTCCCCTATGTTTTTTTCTAGAAGTTTTATAGTTTCACATTTTACATTTAGGTCTATGATCCATTTTGCATTGGTTTTTGTGAAAAGTTTAAGATCCATGTCTAGATTTAATTTTTGCACATGGATGTTCAATTGTTCCAGCACCAATTGTTGAAAATAATGTCCTTTCTCCAAAGAAATGCCTTTACTCCTTTGTTAAAGATCAGTTGACTATATTGGGGTATGCAAGTTTCTAGACTCTCTATTCTGTTCCATTAATCTGTCTATTTTTTCACCAATACCATACTGTCTTGATCTTGTAGCTTTAGAGTAAGTCTTGAATTTGGGTAGTGTCAGTCCTCCAACTTTGTTCTCCTTCAGTATTATATTGGCTATTCTGGGTCTTTAGCCTTTCTGTGTAAAATTTACAATTGTTTGTTGATATCCACAAAACTACTTGCTGAGATTTTGATTCAGATTATGTTGAATCTATGTATTAATTTGGAAAAAGTTGTCATCTTAATGATATTGAGGCTCCCTGTCCATGAACACAGAATAGCTCTCCATTTATTTAGATCACCTGTGATTTCTTTTGAGAAAGTTTTATAATTTTCTGAATATAGATATTGTATAAATGTTGTTAGACTTATTATTAAGTATGTCATTGTGGGGGGCTAATGTAAAGGATGTTATGTTTATACTTTCAGATGCCAATTGTTCATTGCTGATATAGAAGGAAGTAATTGACTTTTGTATATTAACCTTATATCCTGTAATCTTGCTATAATCATTTATTAGTTCCAGGAGTTTTTGTTGATTCTTTGGAATTTTCTACACAGACTATCATATCATCTGCAAATAAAGTTTTATTTCTTGCTTCCCAAGCTGAATACTTTTTATTTTTCTTGTCTTATCACGTTAGCTAGGATTTCCAATACAATAATGAATAGCAGTGGTGACAGGGGACATTTCTATCTTTTTCCCAATCTTATGGTTAAAGGATATAGCTCCTCACCAGTAAGTATAATGTTGGCATAGGTTTTTGTATATATTATTTATCACATTGAAGAAATTACCCTTTATTCCTAGGTTGCTGAGCGTTTTTATCAATAATGGATATTGGATTTTGTCAGATGTTTTATCTGCATCTGTTGATATGCTCATATGATTTTTATTCTTTAGCCTGTTGATTTGGTGGATTACAATAATTGAAATTTGGGTGTTGAACCAGCCTTGCATACATGGAAAAATTCCCACTTGGCCATGATGTATAACTATTTTTATACATTGTTGGATTCTACCTGCTAATGTTTTCTTGAAGAGTTTTCTTCTATGTTCATGAGAGATATTGGTATGCAATTTTCCTTTCTTGTAATATCTTTATCTGGTTTGGGTATTAAGATAATACTGGGCTTATAGAAAGTTAGGAAGTATTCTCTCTGCTTCTATTTTCTGGAATCAAATGTAAATGATTAGTATCATTTCTTCTTTAACTGTTTGGTAGAATTCATCAGTGAAACCATCTGGGGCTGCTGCTTTCTGTTTTGGAAGGTTATTAAGTTTTTATTCAAAAATTTTAATAGATATATGCCTATTCAAATTATCTCTTTCTCCTTGTGTAAGTTTTGGTAGATTCTGTCTTTCAAGGAATTTTTCCATTTCATCCAAGTTATCAAATTTATGGACATAGAATTGCTCATAATATTCCTTTATCGTCATGTTAATATCCATGATATCAGTAGTAATGGGCCCTCTTTCATTTCTGATATTAGTAATTTTTGTCTTCTTTGACACCCAGGAATTATTACAAAGCACCACTAGCAATGCAACTGGAAAAAGACATTGACCAAAAGGGGGAAAGGGTAAAGACAGATGAGTTTACATGGCTAAGAGACTTGAAAGTGAGTCAGGAGATCATTCCAGAAATTATGCTTATGCATGTCTCAGCAGGATCTCAATGACTGCCAAAGTAAATATTGCCTCAAATAGCAGAGACATCCATACACTATAGGCAGGGCAGACAGCTCAGGAGTATCACATTTATGCTTCCCAGTGTGACAGAGTTAGACTCAGTTGTGGTTTCCCTACACGTGGCTCTTCTGCCCCTTCTATTTGAACCTATAGTTAGTACTAGAGTTGATAGGTGTATGTCCAAGAGATTTAAATCTTTGGGCTGTCCATGTGCCAGCTGGGCCCTGAATCTCAACAGAGTTGCAACACCTACTCTCCAGTTCATTGGACTCACCAGGACAACTAACAAGGAGATGATGATGGACGATGACCACCCCAAGGAACAGAGAGAGTCTGCAACTGCAAGCAAGATAGTCCCATCCATCTGCCCCATGGGATCAAATCCCCGTCTCAATTAGAGGTGGAGTGGGCATCACCATCCAAGAATCCTCAGAATTGGAGAATGAATGATGGACTAGAGTAGATTTACTGGCATTCTAGTATAGAATTATTGTGATTCTAGCAATGGAAGAAATTTTATCATTGATATGGAGGCAATGGCCACTGGAGGTTCTGAGAGAAGGGAGAGAGAAAAACAGGTGTAATATGGGGACATTTTTGGGACTTGGGAATTGTCCTGAATGACATTGCAATGACAGATACAAGCCATTATATATCTTGTCATAACTTATAAAGTTGTGCAGGAGAGAGTGTAAACTACAATGTAAACTATAATCCACACTTTGTGGCAATGCTCTAAAATGTATTCATCAATTTTATAATTGATGTTATTAGTGTGGGAAAATGTGTGAGGGGTTGGGAGCGGGGCATATGGGAATCCCCTATATTTTTTTATGTAACATTTATGTAATCTAAGTACCTTTAAAATATATATATATTTTATCTTCATTTATTTTTTCTCAAATGGTCTTCCTTTTTTATATAGATCCAGGTTTCTAACCTATTTAATTTAACTTCTCTCTGGAGAATTTTTAATGTTTCTTTCAAGGCAAATCTACTGAAGACAAATTCCCTCAATTCTTGTTTGTCTGAGAACATCTTTATTTCTACTTTCCTTTTAAAGGCTAATTTCAGTGGGTACAGAATTGTAGACTGGTGTTTTGTTGTGTTTTTTTTCTTTCAACACTTTAAATTTTTCATTCTCTCTTTTCTTGTGTTATTTCTGAAGAGAAGTGCAGAGGTTTTATTTCCTCTAAATTCTTTCAAGATTTTCTCATTGTCTTTGATTTTCTACAGTTTGAATATAATGTGCCTAGTGGTACCTTTTTGGTGCTTATACTGCTTGATGTTCTCTTAGCTTCCTGGATAGATAGTATGTTGTCTCATTAATTTTGGGAAATTCTCAGCCATTATTACTTCAAATATTTCTTCTTTTCTTTTATCTCTTTTTTCTCCTTCTGATTTACCATCAAATGTATGTTACACTTTTTGTAGTTGTCCCACAGTTCTTAAATATTCTTGTCCATCTATTTAATTCTTTTGTCTCTTTGTGTTTCAGATTTGGAAGTTTCTATTGACATATCTTCAAGCCCACTGATTCTTTCCTCATCAGTGACTAGTCCACTGATGTGTCCATAAAAGGTATTCTTCATTTATGTTAGTGTTTTTTATTTCTAGGATTTCCTTTAGATTTTTCTCAGTTCTTCCATCTTTCTGCTTATATTACCCATCTGTTCTTCCATGATACCCACTTTTTCCATTAGAATTCTTAGCATATTAATCATAGTTATTTTAAATTTCTGGTCTAATCATGCCTTATCTGGATCTTCTTCTGGTGCTTGTTCTGTCTCTTCAGGCTATGTTTTTTTTTTTTCCTTTACTTTTAGTATGCCTTGTAATTTTTTATTTATTTATTTATTTTTGTCAGAAGCTGTATATGATGTGTCCAGTAAAGGTAACTGAGGTAAATGGGTATTTCATATGAGTTTTTATATTAATATGGATAGGATTTAGTCTGTGTTTACTGTTTGCTATCTGTAACATGTCAGAGGCTGAAATTTCCTCTGAGGTTCTTATTATTGTTCTAAGCCTTGCAGTTCTTTCCATTTTAACTTGGGCCCTCCCTCAGCCTAACCAGAGCCCTAGCCATTTCTGTTATGACCAGTAGTAGTCTCACCCCAGAGTTCCAAACAGGGAGCAGATTAATCCCTCCGTTTCAATCCTCATCTTTACTTATCTAATACAGTTAATGTTCTGAGCCCTGTTTGCCTCCCACAGGGTGAGGATGGAATCCAAAATTCTATATTCCTCAGTGGAGCAAGTGGAGATAGTTGACAAAGTCAGCTTGTAAACTAGCCAGGGATGAACAAGGAGCCACAGCCACTCTTCTGTATTTTAGTAGCACCAAGTATGCCAAGGTGAGACATATCATCTATGGTAGACCACTAGGCCATGACCAGACCTGCCACTCTGCAGCAGAGGTCAAGAGCATCCAGATGAAAGCACAGAAATCTGAGATCCTCTCCCTGTCCTCCACTAGGTCCTGCATCCTTTACTCACCTATGCAATATTGGTTCCTACATAGACTAAAAACATATTCATTGTTTATCTGAAATTCAAATTTAACTGGGCCTCCTCTATTTTGTCTGGTAACCCTGATCTTCATGCAAATGTTTGAGAAAAAACTACTCCTTATGCAAAGCAAGTTACACCTATATAATGAAATCTTAGAAGCAAAAAATGATCCCCCACAGAGCCCTTTGTTCCTTCACAGAGGGAGACAAAATATAGGACAAGAGAACAGACAGTAACTTCAGATTATGGGGGGAAATGGGTTTAGATCAGCCATGTTATGCTATTTTCAAAGAACTGCAAACAAGTAACATAAATATATGATAAACCCTGAAAAGTTTCGGCTCTAAATTACAGCCTTCTTAGCAAAGTAAAAAATTAAAAATGAAATATGGCATAAAATAATACTACATAAAATTTTTAAGTGCAAAGTAAAAATCCTTACATAAAATACATGGGTATTGCTGCTATTACTGCATTTTCCATAAAAATCGGAAACCCAGTTTTAGGCAGCTTAATTGCATTTCCTTGAAGTTATTATCTTAAGGCACAAGTTGCTATTAATATAAACAATATTAAAGGCAATATAATATAATGATTAAGAGCACAGATTTTGGAGTCAGACTTGATTTTTACTTTGGTTCTGCCATCTTGCCATGTACTAAGTGTGCTTTTGGAAAGTGACTGAAACTTCAGAGACTGGTTTTCATATCTGTAAAATACGTTAAACAATTCTTAATTCACATGATTATTTTGAGTAATAAGTGAGTTACTATAGCTATACTGCAGATATAATGGCACGTATATTAAGGGCTCAATAAGTGATGTTTCTTGCTCCATATAGATGTTGATATAGATATAGAAATAGGTATAAATAGATATAGTATATATTCTAACAGGTATAAATAATAGGTACATAGGTAGATAGATAGACAACATTTACATGTTCTTGATCATTCATAAGAGTTGTGTTGGATATTTCCTTGACCAATTGAAGAAGAGGATCAATCAATCAAGGAAGGAGTGTTAAATGAAATGGAGGTGGTCTCACGGGGCTGGCAAAGAGCTCTCAAAACTTTTACCTTTAAGAAAATGTCTGAAGTTCTGGGTTACTGGTCCATATGAGACTTCTCCATGCAGGGAAGAGCCAGTTCTGATAAAAATGCAGAGCACACACTGCTCATCTTGATTTCAATCCTTACATTTTATCTGAATGCTTTGGTTATTGAGCCTCTGTCACACAAATTAGTAAAAGTGGGAAGGATAAGAGAAGAAACAGCTATAACCTCTTCCCTCCTGAGATAGGACAACCGAGATCCAGAAGGGATCGATGTTCCCTCCTCCTGTAGGCTCCTCAGGGAGGTTATTGGTTAAACAAGAACAAGATCTTATCTAGTGCTTTTACCACCTTACCCTATCACTTCTCTAGGGACACAGAGCCAATGTGGTGAGCTATATGACATGTCTTTTCTCAAGGAAGTAGGGCTATTCAATATTACAGCTCCCATGTTTGATCCTTACCTTAGCCCTCTTTACTTCCCACTCCATGCATTCTCAGAAAAGGTCTCATTAACACCCATCCCTAAACTGATTTCTCTCGAATCTTCCTACTGAACTGCAGACTGATATATCACCTGAATGCCCCATGTGCAAGAAAACTAAATGAAAATGAAAATTATAATCTTCCCTCCCATTCTTACTTCTCTTCCTATGCTTTCTACCTGGGTGTAAGGCAGCAGCACCCACCTTGTTAGGGATTCTTGACATGGCCCATACTGAAGCTAGATTGAATCTTTCTAAAACTCTAATTGATCACGTTACTCACAAGCAAAACAACGAAGAAGAAGAAGAAAATTCCTTCCACTCTTAGACCCCTTCAGCTCTCCTCCCAGCACCACCTTGTATCCCGTGGTTCCATCCAATCACTCCCATTGCATCCTTTACATATCTCTATCCAAGCAGTGGACACATGACTCTGTGGTCATCTACTTATTTGATAATTTCTCCAGTGCCAGGAATAGTACTTGGCACATGTTTGGTGGCAATTCTTATTTGTTAGTTCCATGAATAAATGAATGAATGAATGAAAGTCAAAGTTTTAGGATGACTTTACTTCATGCAAAATCTTGGACAAAGCAATCACTTAAACACTCTTAACTTCATGCCCTTCATCTCTAAATGACAATAATGCACATCCTACTGAGCCATTGTGAGAATTAAAAGAGATCATATATGTTAACGGACTTTGTAACAAATAAAGGCAGTATAATATCAGTTGTTATTTTAATTTTTGGTACTTAAAAGCTAATTCGCCTATTCTGAAGCAGGTGAAAACAAACTTTCTCAGAATCTATTTAGCTTCAAGAACAAACCCTTCAACATAACTCAGTGAACAAAATTCCAAGACTTAAAGTTGTAAGTACCAGTGTCATCAGTCCCCTTAATTACAGAGGTGTAAGAAGTGGATGGATTGTCAAGGTCATAAAAGCATAATTCTTCCTCACTTCGTCACCCTATTTACATAACAGAGATCTCATGCATTTGCAGTTTGGTAGGGGAAGAAAAGTGGAAAATGATACAAGGTGTTATAACGAAGTCCACTTTTAAATAATTAGAACTTAAGTTAATTACATTGACATTTCTCAGCAAGGATTAAGTAAGTCAGAAAGAAAAAAAAAAGCATATGAGAAAATAAAAAGCAAGGGTTGGACTACCAGAGCATCTCTTTTGTCTTTCATTCAGGAGTGTAATTAAATTAAGTAGGATTGATTGAGTGTCAAACATCTGTGGGAGTCATTTCCTAACTTCATTAATGCTATTGTGCCTGAAGAAGCCTCGGTGGTAATTTCTCTCACAAGTATCTAATGAGAGTCTAGTGATGTGATATGAAAGCATTACACAGAGCTGCTGTGCCCTCCACCACTGCCTGTCTGCATGTGAGGAATTTATTAGAAATGCTGGCCAGGCAATAGCAAAGCCACATTACCTATCTCAGCAGTGGGAGTGGGACAGCAGGCAACAGTGAGCTAGGGTAATGGAATCATAAAGTTGAGAGTTTAGACAGCAAGCATAACAGAATAAAAATAGGACTGCTAGGGAGAACTAAATGGTCATAAAATAGATCATGTATAATGAGGTACAGCAGATAATGAGGTGCATTTATATGGAAAACACTAAATAAAAATTATGACCATTTCCTCTTTAACCCCACAACCATCAGAGCTTCTCCCAGCAGCTGAGTTTGCAAGGAAAACTAGAGAGAGTGAATTAATTGGAAGAAAAAAAAAATATTGGCCAGCTTAGTTCATTATTATAAGCATTGCTGATAGTACAGTGGGGCCCAGTAGAATACTAAGCACTGGGCAAACACTGGAAGATCTATAATTCCTATCCTTTTTGTAGAGTTATGATAAAAACGTTATAATACATTTATAGTTTTAAAATATTTAAACAGGGATAAATGTAAAAGTAGTTCTGTTGTACTCATTTTACCATTATAATCAGAAGTTGCCTCCTCCCAAGATTTGTTCATTCATTCATTCATTCATTGGTCAATGAGTCCTTACTATGTACTGGGAGTTCTGGCTGGCTGTGGAGATGTGAAGTTGGTTAGCAACAGCCCCTGCCTTTGAGGAGCTTTTAGTCTGGTGCAGGAAACTGACATGCCATCAAATCATTTAAAAATATATTGGAAAAATAGAGGTAAGCATGGGACCCATGGGAACACGGAGGACACAGCACTGGGCAAGGTTTAGAGTCCTAAATAATGAATAGAGATCAGCTTGATTTGGTGTGGCAAGGTAGATGAAAGAGAGGAAAGCAGAAAGATGATAGGGTTTCAGTTTGAACAAAGAGCATTTACCAAGACACCAAAGTATAAGTTGTCAGGACAAGTTTAAGGAAGGACTATGTAGAAAGGGCAGGTGTAAGAAACCCTAAATTCTGAGATTGGAGAGGCTGTGCTTTGGGCCATGATGTGAATGAAGATTTTGTCCTGCACGTGGGCAGTGGGAGCCATGGAGGAAGGTTGTGCAGAGGTGTGATCAGTCACTGTTGCCACAAGTACCGCATTTAAATATAACTTTCCACTACTGAATTCTCTCTCCCCTGTGATTCATTTGGACCTTGTTGAGAAAACTAAGTCAGAAAGGGATAAAACATAATTTAATGAAGTGACTTGCTCAAAAATACTTAACTAATTTTTCCTGATGTCCATCTCTCAATACCTAATATGCCCCTATGACAAGGGAGCCCACATTTACAGGACTAGGACAAAAATTTATGAATTTCCCTAAATTCTCCATAAACTATAAACAGAGGTTTTACCCAAAGGGAATATCACACTCCTAGATTAACTTGACCTCAAATCATTATTGGAAAAAATATAATAATCTTATTATATTTGTTTTAGTTTACTAAAGGCTTCCAATGTAAAATACAAGAAATGGGTTTGCTTTTATAATAGCAGTTTATTAAGTTAAAATCTTACAGTTCTGAGGTTGTGAAAATGTCCAAATTAAGGCATCATCAGAGATGTTGTCTCACCGAAGTTTGGCTGCTGGCAATCCTGGACTCCTGCCACGTAGCAAGGTAAAATGGAGGTAGGTCTCTGCCATACCACCCCCCACCCCTCAAGGTTCACTTTCTTCCCGAGCTTAGCTGTGGGCAATCAGGAACAGGGCTCAGCTCTCCCCTCTCCTCCAGGCCTTGTTTCCTCAGCTTCGGGCTGCTCTGCTGATTCCAGCCTCTGGCCTCTCTCAGCCTCTCAGGGTTTCCCTATCTTTCTGTAGCTGCAGGCAGTTCTGGAGTCCTCTCTCATGTGGCAGGGTAAAATGGCAGGTTTTCTTCTCCCATCTCCTCCAGTTGTATAGGACTCCAGTAGAGGATTAAGACCCACCCTGGGTCCCACAACTTAATCAAAGGCCCTTAACAGAAACAATCTAATCAAAAGTGATCTAATCAAAAGGTTCCTTAACTGAATCCAATCAAGAGGCCCGATCTACAATGGCTTTACAGGCACAGAAGTGGGTTCACTTTACGAAGAGGATTTTCTGGAGTCCACAAGACAATATTTTGAAAAGCACTTTGAAAATTTACTGACACTTTTTAGCACCACTTATGTTAGAGAATAGTATTTATATTTCTCTTAATTGCTGTATGTTCAGTTTCACTGTAAGCACTATACTAACTATTAAGATCTGAGGACATGATATGGGCTATGATATAACCAACACTGTTCATTAATAAGCCATTTTGTTAACAGGGCTTTATTTGCTACAAGGATTTTCAGGTTTAAATTGACTTACTTAATTCATGTCCTGGCATAGGTGTTCAACAAAATTTACCATCTACCATCTTAGGAAATGAACATACCATCAACTTAATCAGACTCTGGGCATCTTGAAGGCAGAAATCATCACCTTCATCTTTGCCTGGCTTATAGAGACTCAGCAACAGTGCCAGGTTCTGTCAACTCGAGATTGTTGTCATCCCTATCCCTCTGCATTGCTGGTGAAGAGTCTAGAAATTTATTTTCCTGATTCCTTATTTCCATATTGTTCCAGCTAGAATCTGCCTGTGAGACACATTTGCATAAGTCTTAGCAAGCTAAAAAAGGAAAGACTTATTCTGGCAGTTGTGGAGGAAACTGTGAGTAGAAGGCCCTGTTGGGATTCCAGGCAAAGGCTTGAGAATCTTCTGCTTTGGGGCTAATGCTAGGGTCCATGATTTCCTGAAATTTTATTCACTCAGCCCTTCCAACTGGGTAAAAGCCTCTACTTCCCTGTATTAAAACCCTTCCCATCAGCTAGTGGGTCTAAGCCTTCAAGTGGGAAGACTAGAATGATGACCAAAATGACTGAACAGCTTAATTTTACTGTAGGTGAAGGCTGATTTGTAGTAGCACCCCAGGAATCACCTGATGTTTTCTTATTCTCCTTATGTTAAGAAGTATTTTGTGTTTGTATCCTTGGCTGGATGATAAAATAAATGTGTTATTGCTAAAAACAAAAGCAGTTTCCTAGGCTGCTCAAAGCAAATACCCCAAAATTGTTCTGCTTAAACAATGGGGATTTATTCACTTAGGGTTCTGAGGCCAGGAAAATGTCCATATCAAGATATCATCAAAGCCGTGCTTTCTTTCCAAAGACTGACTGCCAGTGATCCTTACCTCCTCTGTCACATGGCAGTGACTGCTAGTCTCTCCTTTCTCTTCTGGATTTTCCTGAGTTCAGCTTCTTACTTCCTTGGCTTTCTTTCTCTTTGCCTCAATTTCATTCCTTTTTTAAAGGACTCCAATAATAGGATTACGACCCATCCTGATGAGGTGGGTCACGCTCTAACTAAAGTAATCTAATCAAAAGGCCCCACTTACAACAGATTTACACCCACAGCCATGGATTAGATTTAAGAACATGTTTTCTGGGGTCCATACAGCTTGAAAACACCACACTTTCCCAAATGGAATATTTACAGCTGCTTCTGTTTTCTCCATCTAAGTCTGACTGAAACAAGCACTTAAATAGAAAAAAGAAAGGAAGAAAGAAAATAAAGAAGGAAAGAGGAAAGGAGGGCAACAAGAAGAGAGGAAGAAAGGTTTGAAATATACTGCTTGGTTTTACACAGCTAACCAGAGCCAGGGCTAAGCCTGATTCTTAATTCAATGCCCTTTACCTCCTCAGGAGAGTAGTTTTTGTTCTTCAGTACTTTGGAAATATTAAAATGTCAGGAACTGTGACTCAAAGCCATCTTTCCTCAGCATCCATAGATGCCAATAAAGCAAATCACCGAAGATGGGCATCACAAGAAATTGTTACTAATATCCTAAGTTAGAAAATATGAACACAGCAGCTTTATAATAAAAGATGAGAAAACAACTGAGCCACTCAGAGGAAAGACTGGTAGAGCAGTGAGAACATCTATTTAATCACATAAGGAACTTAACGGGAATGGCACAGGTCAGTCAAAAAGTGTTTGTCCTTTTGAAAAAATTCTCCTCTGAGTAAGAAGAATAAGGGCTACAAGTCAGCAATATAAAACAGTGAGTTTTCTATGAATCAAATACCTAGCTTCTTTATTTTACTCTTCAAAAACTTAATGTTAGGGGAATAAAAAGCAGAATATTTTTGAGGTCTTTGTTAAACAAAGATGATGTACATATGGATGTTGGCATATTTAAATCTGAAATAAAACAATGCCTCTTGTAATACATCCAGTTTCTGGAACTACTAAATTTGGTATGACAATATCTGTATGTATCCATTCACTTTTCACAATATCTAAAAATTTTTTGCTATTCAAATGTTTTAACTGATACACCAAATGTAACCAGCTCTTACCATACCCATTGCTGCCAATGTGTGACAAAGCAGGATACATGCAAGTGTCAGTAATGTAAGCCACTAAGTGACAATTTTAAAAATCAGCTTTATATATTATTTACAAAGTGATCAATGGAACTCTTGGAATATCTGTAGACCTGCACCAATTTTCTTGGCTGTGGACACATTCCTCAACCCAAACATCTTTCCAAAAACCAACTCCTCCTCCTGACTCCTTGTTACAATTCTTTCAATCACCAAGGCTTGGAACCTTGAAATTATCTTTGAATCTTTCTTCTCCTTTATTCTCCGCATTCACTCTGAAGCAAAAGACTGTGGCATTTTTCTGGCACCTTTGCCTTCTCCAAGTTCCTGCAGTATTTGCAAACTAGCCTTCCCCTTTATTCCATTAAATGGTCTAAAAAGTGTCTGACATATAATGGAAGTTCAGTTATGTTAGTTCCCTTATCCTGTTTTCCTTTCATCTTTCCATTCTAAATTCTAAACCACCTAAAGCACAATTTTGATCATAGTATTTCCCTGTTCAAAGCCACCAGGGCATCTCTTTCTTGAAGTATGGCACACTCAGCCCAGCATTCTAAAGTCTTGGGCTCCCAATCACCTTTTCAATTTTCTTTCTCTCTGTTGCCTTACATACAAAACCTTATACTTAGCCAAACTAAGCCATCACCCAAAAGCATGCATAAACTGATCTAGGCGTAAGCCCTAATTAGGCAAGATTCTACCACAAATAATTAAATAACCAATTAATTGCAAGAAAAGTTGGAGACTGAATTTAGTTATCTTAAAACTGAGTATATAACTTTGTATATTTGACTTCCTCTAAGAGGAGAAACCAGCAATGAATATGTTACATACCTGGACCCATTAAACCGGAGCACTTATCATCTACACCAGGGGTCATCAAACTATGCCCATGGGCTAAATGTGGCCAGTGATGGGCTGTAAGCTAAGAATGTTTTTTTTACATTGCTAAATGGTTGAAAAAAAAATCAAATGAAGAATGGCATTTTGTGATGCATTAACATTATATGAATTTCATGTTGCAGTGTCCATAAATAAAGTTTGTTCATTTACATACCTGCTTTTTGTGTTACAATAACAGAGGTTAGTAGTTGGAACAGAGACCATATGACCCACCAAATATTTTAAATATTTTAACCAAAGCCTAAAATAGTTACTATCTAGCCCTGTACATAAAACAGTTGTTGGCTTTTGAGGTATACCATTAATTTGATACTTAAGTCATATCACTTAATATTAATATTTATGCTTTTGTACATTTTCTGGTCTGGCCAACTGGAGAAAAGGAAACAAGCAGTGTTAAATACGGACTTAATTTTAGAAGATGGCATTTATTCCTTCATTAAGAAAAATAGTTGGTTATATACTAATACCTATTGGTGTACTTCTCAAAAGTACTTTCCCATCTCCCTTGCACTCTTGCACTTAAAGTGTCATATGCCATCTTGAGATATTGGCTTCTATTTCCCTCACTTTTACTAAATTTCAATTTGGACCAAACTATCCCTAAGAAGAAAAATTATAAGTCTGGGACACAGCTCTTTGAATAGTCAAATTATTAAACCCAAATTATTTCATGGAAGAAGGGATGACGTCCCTAAATGACACCAAAATAACTGGCCCAAAATGTTGCTACCATTCAACTGCACAGTGATTTCCTGGGTGGAGTGCAGGGAATAAAACAGATCATTTGGCTGAACTAAACATTAATTCTACCCAATACTGTATCTGGTACCCCTGTGTAGAAACTACATATTCTGATTATTCAAATATTAATGCCCCTCCATCAAGCACAATATATGTGTATGTACATATATAAGTGTATCCTCTTTAAGTTGACCTTACAAAGAGCAAGATTTAATACAAAATATCACTGTGAAATTATATCTCACACTTTGGACCCAAGTAAACTTGGCCAGCTATTTTCTATACTTTTTTCCCTCTGAATCTTCAAGACCTAACTGAGCTGTCAATGCTATGCCAATTGTTTACTAAACAAATCTCATTTACAGGGGAGATAGGAGTCTGACCTAGTACTTGGAAAAGCTGAAAAAGAAAAATTGATGAAACACTGACAGTTGCAGATTTTTATTGAATAGTAAAATTCAAAGAACAAATAGGAAGTCAGCAGAATCTAGGATTTCTTCTTC
>JAQZBX010032614.1:0-25782 GCA_029593785.1 Cabassous unicinctus
AGCTCCATCTAAGGCAAAATAGATAATCATCAGAGCAGCTCTGGTTAAATTCCTCCCATCTATTAAAAAAATTGTAGTGATGTTGCAAATTTATAGAAGAGTGTCATCTTCTTCAAAAAATCTTTCACCTTAGGTGAGGGTAGTTTCATAAAACTGCTGGTGATCTAACATCTTTCTAAACTAAACACAAACTGTCAAAACAACAGATAGCTACTCAATACAAAAGTAGGACACCAAGTTCAAAGCCTACACTTGGTCCTTTAAAAAAATCTTTTCTTTTTTTCTTGGCAAAAGCCCAATGAAAAACAGCCTACCGAGATGGCAAACCCATCACGGCCAATGATACAATTAATGTTGGCCGTGTAGGCAGAGCTCCTTTCTGCGGATTTCCACTTTTTGAAATTTTTTTCTTTTTTCTTTCTGTGGATTTCTAAAAAGGCATGCATGTCCCCAGCATCTTCTCTAAGGAATTAGTGGTGTTCTAAACATTTCACCAGCATGTTGATCAAAACAGAGAGCAATTCTAAATTTAGATTCTCCATAAAAGGATTTGACTTAGAAAGATAATCCCCTGGAGAAATCCGGCCTCTGCATTTTGAGAACTGGAAATCAAAGGGCACTAACTGCTGAGAGACATAATGACCCACAGAAATGGGCTGAGTGAGACCAAGGTAATGCCTGCCTTAAATAAGAAGATTACTGCTTTAAATGAGCTGATCCAAGCCCTAAAGATTTTTCTCTGCCACTTTTTATTTTTAAACAAAAACAGAAATATAACTCAAACTGACTTCCCTGTATAGATTTTGCCCTGCAGGTTAAGAACAAGCAGAGGAAGAGAAACAGGAAGACGAAAGGACATCTTCCAGATTTCCTTCTAAAAACCAAAAGAGTTTTTACAACAGAAACAAGAATCTGCCTCATTGAGATATTCTACCTGAAAGAAGGTTTATTCTTAGCTGCTACAAAAGAGATGGCTCAGCTTGTAGCTTCTCAGAAATTAGTAAGAATCAGCTCCTTTAGGTCACTAGACAGCTTAAGTTGTTGCTGAGCTCAGAACACTGTACTGCGTGTAATAAGTGATATAGTTTACTATTTAATTTCTTGACATCAGAGACCTTTTCAGCAACATACTTGGGGGAGAGAGGGTTGGAGCTGAGATAGTCTAGGTAACAAATAAGCATGATAAAGTAAATTAGGCAATCAACAGAAGTGCATGTGTGCACGTGGAGTACACACGTGTGTGTGACTGTTGAGACTCCAGGATGTTAGGAATGAAGGAGTAGAACTCAAAACTTCGCAATAAAAATTGCAGAGTATAGCAGTTATCTAAGGCTGTGTAACAAATTACTCCAAAACATAGTGGCTTAAAACAACACACATTTATCATCTTCCACAATTTCTGAAGGTCATTACAGAAGCAGCTTAGCTGGGTGGTTCTGGTTCAGGGTTTCCCATGAGGTTGCGATCAAGCTTTGGTCAGGGCCACAATCTCTGAAGGCGTGACTGGGGCTGGAGGAGCCGCTTGCAAGCTCACTCACGTTGGCAGGAGGCTTCAATTCCTGTCCACTTGGTTTCTCCACAGAACTGCTTGCTACATGGTAACTGGCTTGCCCCAGAACGAGTGATAGACAGAAAGAGAGATCAAGATGGAAGCCACAGTCTTTTATAACCTAATCTCAGAAGTGACATTTCACCATTTCTGCCATATACTACTGGTCACGTGGACCATCCGGAACCATGTGGGAGGGGACCATACAAAGGTGTGAATACTGATTGTTGAAAACCACCTTGGAAGCTGGCTACCCCACAGGGTGTGCGAGTACTACAGTGGTGCACAAAAGCACCTCTGAAAAGGCTTGTGACACAGGAAATGTGAAGTAGAAAAGGCTCCTAGCCATATCTTGAAAAGACAAAAATTTTAAGTTTCCCATCGTGTGTAATGATGCAAATAGCATACCACTAATAAAGCAAGCCAATGAGGTTTTCCAACAGTAGTGGGTAGGAGCGTGTACAATTGCATCTGCTTGTAAGGCTTACGTTTGCAAGACAAAAAGGCTGAGTTACCAATAGGTGGTGTAGTGGAAAGTGCCTGTGCTTTGGAGTCAAGGAGAGCTAGACAGCAAGGGAAACTCCACAGCTCACTGGCTGTGTCACCTTGGGCAAGTTTCTTCAACAGCAGAAGCCTCAGTTTTCTCATCTCTAAAATTGGGCTAATATCTACCTACCTCATAGGGTTGCTGGGAACAGCATAGAACATGCTTAGCATACAGTGTAAGTATATACCTAATAAACAATAAACTTAATACTGTATATATCTTTGGAAGTGATAACCTTTATCCTATAAAGTGCTATATTCTATAGCACTAGGGCAAGGGAACTACCTAGGGTGACTGTGAAAAATGAAGATTACTGGCTTCACCTTCAGAGATTATGATTCAGTAAAAACAACAATTGTATCTAACACTAAATGCTTACTATGTGACAAGCACAGTTCTAAATTCTTCATGTGAATGAACTCATTTAATCCTCACAACAACTCTGAAGTAGATATCATCATCATCATTCCCATTTTACAGATGAGGAAACTGGGGCATATGCAGGATCTGAACGCAGGCAGACTATCTTGAGTCTGTGTATTATGCCACTCCACCTCCAAGACTGGGTCTAGGGTGGGGCAAGACATCTATATTTTTAATTAGTATCCCAGGTGCTTCTGAAAGGGGGTAGTCCTTTACTACCATGACTGGCAGTAAAGAATCCCAGTAGTTTTAGAAACCATTATCTCTCCTAAGTCTCAAAACATAAAGTAGAGCTTATCAGGCTAGTTAACTGATGAACTTCTTTGTTAAGGTACAAAAACATATAACCGAGTGAAAAAGAAATTCCACTTCCCAAACTGAGGCATCAAATCAGTTTATACAAACCCTTACTGGTCTCCCTACTTCTGGACCCTTCACCACCACCACCCATCCACAATTCAGTGCCATTGACCCTGGCTTCCTAGTTTGTTCTGCCTAATAAATTACTAGGTTATATTAATACCTAAAATATTACTAGGGCTGCCAGCTTCTCATTGCAGCCCACCCTGACTACCTGCTAATGCTTATCTGGTAGAGTTTCTGTTTGGGGTGATGGAAAAGTTTTGGTAACGGATGTTGGTGATGGTGACACAACATAGTGAACGTGTTTAACAGCACTCAGTTGTATACTTGAAAGTGGCTAAAATGACTAATTTTAGGTTGTATATATGTAACCAGAATAGCACTGTACAATACAACATCATGTAAATTATGGGCTATAGTTAATATTGTTTTTATCAATGGTAGCAAAGGTATCACACTAATGCAAAATATTAGTGTATTAGTCAGCCAAAGGGGTGCTGATGCAAAGTACCAGAAATCGTTGGGTTTTACAAAGGGTATTTATTTGGGGTAGAAGCTTACAGTTACCAGGCCATAAAGTGTAAGTTACTTCCCTCATCAAAATCTGTTGCCACGTGTTGGAGCCAGATGGCTGCCAATGTCTGCAAGGGTTGAGCCTTCCTCTTCCTCTAAAGGATCCTTGGTCCCAGCTTCTCCAATATCAGCTGTAGGCTGGAATAAGTCTCTCTCTCTCCAGGTTCTTGTTTCTCTCAGGGCTCAGCTGCTCTGCTGTCTCCACAAGGCCAGCTGTAAACTATCAGGCAAACGGCTCATCTCTCTTCCTAGGGCCTCTGCTGTGTCTAATAGAGCCTTTTCTCTTTCCTTCATATATCTGCTTCTCTGTGTATTTACTTTCCAGAGCTCCAATATCAAAAAACACTCTACTCTGTCATCTGTCATGTCTTTTCTGTGAGTTCCCGCCCACCAAGGGGGTGGGGACTCAACGTCCTACTGATGTGGCCCAATCAAAGCCTTCATCATAATTTAATCATGCCCAGAGGAACAGACCAGTTTACAAACATAATCCAATATCTATTTTTGGAATTCATAAACAATGCCAAACTGCTACAGTTAATAATAGTGAAAACTGGGTGGGGATTTATATGAGAATGCTGTATTTTCTGCATGACTTTTCCAGAAGCATACACTGCTCTGATTAAAAAAAAACAAAAAACCCACACTGCATTCTTTCCCCTATACCTCCCCCCCCACACACGCCGGGTTCCCATTACCCTGCTCTTTTAATTTTTCAATAGCATATATTAGTTAGCATATTATAAAATATACTTATGCATATTATGTATGATTATTGTCTTTCCCCCACCACCACCACTAGAACATAAGTTATACAGGAGCAGGAATTTGTTCTTCCTTTCTTTGTTGATTTTTGCTCATTGATATATCCCAAAGTACCTAGAAAAGAGCCTAGTATGCATAAATATTTGTTGAGTGAATGAATAAATGAATGTCATTGTCCAGCTCAAAAATATCCACACTGCTTATTTAGACCAAACATCCTCTTGGATTCTGGGCCCTCCAAAATTGGGTCCTAACTCCCCTAATTCAGAGAGAAATCCAGTGAGCCAGCATTTCTTCTGCTTCCCACTTTCTCACATCTATGTCTTTGTTCACATCTCCCCTCTCCCTGCAATGTCCTGCCTTGAACCACAATACCTTCATCTATCCACATCCTACCTATCACGAACAAGACAGGTTCTCCAAGGCCTCCGAGATGGCCTGTCTTATTAAACACTTCCCCGAGTCCTAAGGCCTAGTTTCTGCCAAGTACCTGGCTTCCTGCATTAATTGCAATTAATGGTGTATGAGTCACATTTTCTCCACTGATGTGGCAAAGCGAGGGTGCCCATGGTGTCTGGAATTTGGGGTACACCTCTTTCCTACAGAAGGACTGCCTAGGGCCTTGCAGGTTTTATGAGTCAGGCTGAGCAAAGTGCCTGTCATTTACAATGCTCCCTTCAGTTTTTCAGCCTCCTGTCATATCTACCTTTTTAAGCTTCTTACACTTTTAAGCACAGAGGCTGCCCTGCTTTGTACCAGGCAAGCCCACTTTGAAGCCACAGCTGACTGGTTAGGGGGCCTACTCCAGGTCCAGAAAACCACTGACGTGTAGACTGATAAGAGATGAGGCAGAAAACTGGTGGCCTACAATTAAGTGACTGGATGGACCAAGCCGATCTTTTCTCTGAAGGCAGTCTAAAATGGAGACAGCCAGAGAGCCGGTGCTTAGTCATGAGAATAGAAGCCACCATGACATAAAGGGAGATGGCAATAAGCAGAGCAAAGAGAGAGTAGAAGCCATAAGGCCTCAATAAACAGAGAAGAAAGATCAAGTCAGATAAGCAGCAGAAAAGGTGAGGGACCATAATCGTGGAAAGCTATAGCAGAGGGAAAGAAGGGATGATGTTCCTGAGGAGATAATTACTGGGTTTTCTATTAAGCTACCTGCTTAATAGTGGTACAGGCTAACTCCTGGACCACTGCTGTCTCCTAAGGGTTGTTCCTATTTCCTTATTCCCTATGGATTCTTACAATGAAACTCAATCAAGCATATCTGTTTCTTGAAGCCCCAAAGAGCCTAATGCTTAGGGAAGCAGTAATGAACATGGACTTGATACCAGGCAAGGAGCCAGAAAGGAAAAGGTGGATAATTCTAATCACGTGATTATTTTAAACTCCTATATGGCAACAAGATTAAAAACAAACAAAAAACCCTATGAGCTGGAAAAAAGTATTTAGAAGACATATGTCTTAGTTTACTAAAAGCTGCTGAGAACAATATACCAGAAATGGGTTAGCTTTTATAATGGAAATTTATTAGGTTAAAAGCTTACAGTTCTGGGAAATGGATGTGGCTCAAGCGATTGGGCTCCCATCTACAATATAGGATGTCCAGGGTTAGATTCCTGGGGCCTCCTGGTAAAAGGCAAGCTGGCCCACGCGGCGAGCTAGTCCATGCAGAGTGCTGGCCCAGGCGGAGTGCTGGTCCACGCAGGAGTGCTGGCCCACGCAGGAGTGCTGGCCCATGCAGGAGAGCCAGCTTGTGCAGAGAACTGGCACAGCAAGATGATGCAACAAAAAAGAGACACCAAGGAGAGACAATAAGACACACAGCAGACCAGGGAGCTGAGGTGGCACAAGAGATTGAGCGCCTCTCTCCCACTCCAGAAGGTCCCAGGATCGGTTCCCAGTGCCACCTAAAGAGAAGACAAGCAGACACAGAAGAACACACAGAGAGCAGACAGAGTACAAAACAATGAAGAGGGGAGGGGAGGAGAATAAATAAAATAAATCTTTAAAAAAGCTTACAGTTCTGAGGCTGTGAAAATGTCCAAATCAAGGCATCAGAGATGCTATATCACAGAGGGTCCAGCTGGGGTGATCAGGAACATGGCAGGGCATAATGGTGGCTCTGCCCAAATCAAGGCATCAAGCGACCATCTCTCACCAAGCTCAGATGTGGGCAATAAGGCATTTGGTTCATCTCTCCCCTCTTCTCCAGGCCTCGTCTCTTTGAGCCACTTGAGGGCCTCTTTCCATGCCTCTGTGCTCTGCTGATTCCAGCCTCTGGTCTCCGGGGCCTCTCCTTCTGTCTCTGGGGCTTTTTTCTTGTGTCTTTCTCTGCTTTCAGGCCTCTGTTTATAAAGGACTCCAGCAAGAGGAACTACATCCACCCTGGGCCACGCCTCACTGAAGCAATCCAATCAAAGGCTCTCTCAACTGAATCAAGTCCATTCAAAGGGTCCCACAGGAATGGGTTAGCTTCAAGAACATGATCTTTTCTGGAATCCACAAAGAGCTTCAAACTGTCACAATATAAGACAGACTAATTTCCTTAAGAGTATTCTTTTAAATAATTCTGATTCTTTCATTTTGCTCTAATCAATACCTGAAAATCTAAGTAAAACTTTGTATTCAAGCATGAGACTATAAATTTTATACTGTTTTGATATCAGGAAAAGGCACTATCTGAAATGTCAAAAATCTATTATTCCACGTTTTATTCTTTTCCAAAGTAAAAAGTTTTTTTCTTTCATCTATTTGTTTTTGTTTTTATTTTGAAACCTTTAAAGATTTATTTTTGCACACTTCCTCAGTTCATCTAAAATGGGTTTTAAATACTCATCATTTTTCTCTTACTGAAACTATGAAAAATTACTTCTGCTTTTGAAGACGAAAGAAAATATCTATAATTGTAACTTTACTTTTAAATTCTTTTGAACATTTTAAGACTCAGCATATTAAAAGAAAAGTTTAAAAAGAAATTTCCATTTAGAAACCATTGTTAACCAACCAATTGATTCACCAACTAACTGCAAGTTTAAAGAGTCTTTTAATACAACTTGAAACGTTTCAATACTCTCTAGCTCTCACTTCCAACTTGATGGCCTGAATGTTTTTGCTAAATTACATTCTTCCTGCTTACCACACCTTCACTTAGCTTATGTATATTTTTTGTTCATTTTGTTTTAGCTTATGCACATTTTAATAATTTGCCATTTTGTAAATGCATGAATGAAATTAATTGTAAAAGGAAATTGACAGAATGACTAAAAAACATTGACAGAATGTTCACACCTTGACAAAATCTATTTACTTAGAAATTCAGAAGATATGTGTGACAGCATGAGTTATAGAATTCATGTTTGGTTTTGTTTTTCCCTCTAATTCTGCATCCTACTTAAAATCTCCACTCATGAAAATGGAGCCATGCCAGGCCTGGACTCACATTTTATTCAAATCAAATTCAGTTTGCTGCAAATAAATTCTTATAATCTTATGCACATTCATTCATGTAGTTTCCTCAATAATTAAATATAAGTTATTGACTTTTCTCAAGATAGCTAGCTCATGAAGCAAAGAAATGATGATTCAATGATTGCTGCTGGAAACAATGTATAAGCCCTTTGGAAACAAAAGCAATAAATCTTGGTTCCTACCTCACTAAATCCTTACACACAAAAATATTCCAGATGGGGGCAGCGGATATAGCTCAAGTGGTTGAGCACCTGCTTCCCATATACGAGGTCCTGGGTTCAATCCCTGGTACCTCCTAAAAAAAAAATAAAAATAAAAAACGTATATATATATATACATATTCCAGATGGAAGTATATTTCTTTTTACAAAGAATTTATAGGGTTTTTTTTTTCCATTTAAAAAATTAATCCTGGAATATAAAAAGACTTTCTAAATATGAGAGGAAATTTTTCAGCCATAAAGGAAAAGACAGACAAATTTGACCTCACGAAGATTTAAAATTTCTATTTGGAAACATTTACACAAATGAAGCCAAAATTAAACAATACTCTATGTGAGAGGCACAGAGATAATTTTCTTAATATAAAAATAACTCATTTAAATCAGTAAGAAAAGTCTAAGAGGAAAGTTTGATAATATCGGGTTGTTAGGAAACAATCTTGATCACTGATCAAGATTTAAACTAGTACAAACTTTTCACTGGTTAATTTGATGAGCAGTCAGAGACTGAATGGCATTTGAAGTCCTGGTCCTCAGTAAGATCACCTAAGGAGAGGATGAGGCCCAAGAGAAAGCCTGGTTTTGAGGTGATGAGGAAAAATCAGCAAATGGGACGGACTTACATATCCAAAATGGCTCACCTACTGGAGTGGAAGCAAGCTGACCAATCAAGTGGCCCAATGATTCCATTCTACTTGACTGTTTAATTCTCTTTGAAACTAATAAAATATTATTCTGATAAATCTACATTACTCATCACAGTATACACATTTCCCAACAAAATGCCTGGCACAAAGTATGGCCTCAAATACTTATTGGTGTACTGAGAAATCTAGGCTCCCTTTCCGCTAATCATCTTCTAATAAGGTGGAATCCTCTTCCTCTATCTTCATCAGTATGTCTCCTAATCCTTCCACTCCTACTAGGCCTGGGCAAGATCCCAGGTGAAATGCCCAGAGTTATAACCAGTACCATTCTCAGTCCCTGGGCCACTGCTGAACAAACAGTTCCTCTACTCCCAACATTGCTGAGGTGTGACCAGGCTTCCCTGGAACCAAGGACACTGCAGTGATACCTACAAGAGGACTTATTCTAAAAGACAAGGACCGGTGGCCAGTCACAGCCACACATCCCCTTGTTACTGCAAGCACATGGCTATTTCCAATACAAGGGCCCTCCCGATCCCAGGGCTACAAAGGACAAATGTATCTTTTAGTGAGAAGGTGATTTATTGCCTGTGCTTAACTGAGGGGATCTTCCCAAAACCAGTACAATGTGAAGATAGGAGTTAGGGATTTTATAGGCAAAAAAAAAGAAAGAAAAGGGGCAGTTGAGAGAAAAACAAGCTAAAAAAAAAACCCAAAACACAAACAAGTGATGAAAGGGATCTTGTGAGAAGGCTACATGCAATTTCTTGGTCCTGTGTTGTCTCAAGCACATCAAAGTTGCCCTTGATTTCAGCGGTTAATAAACCACAGTTTAGATATAGCTGTGCAGGTGCAAGGCCTTCATGGCTCTTTTCTCAGCCAACCACTAAAGGATTTCAAGCATTTTGTCTCTGAGAAAAGTTACAATTTTACACCATCCTGTCTGGTTTTGCTTTGAGATGTTATCTTACTCCTGTAAGCAAAACTGAGAAGATCTGTTTAATATCCCTCAGGGAACTAAGTACACAAAGTAAACTTCTAAAATTAGATTAATAGAAAACCAGCTCAATTAGTTTTTAGAATTTTCAAAGCTGCTTAAGTGAAGAAAATTTCCAGCTATCATTCCTAGGTATATTCCATGTGTATGCGTATAGATGCATATTCCATCTATACCAAATGGTTTAAGGCTAGATGTGGGTTGGAAAGGTGTTTTTTGTTTGTTTGGGGAGAAACTTTGTATAAACAGGCAACTCAGCACAAAAGATAACCTAAAGACTAGTTACCCTTGATCCTGACCAAGGATCCCCAAGGCACGGGTGAGTTCATACTTTGTAGTTTTCAGATTCAAGCAACTCAAGAAGCCATAATGCCCTTGGTTGCAGATATAAAAACTGGGTATTGGAGTTCCAGGTCACCTGATCTCCTGGTCCTCTGTTTCCAGTATTTGTAAAACTAGGGTAATCACACAGGCACTTTGTACAGTTGCTGTAAGGAATAAATATGGCATCCAAAGTCCCAGGTAGTTCATGCATGCTGCTTCTCTTTACCTTTCTTCCTAAACTATTTGTAAGCATTTTTCCCGTCCTTCCCCAGGATTTCGATCTTGAGTTTAAATAGCTGTAGTCCCTCTTCATGAATCATTCCAGACATTACCTTAAGCCTTATCCAAATCACCTCCTCAATTCTAATTGGATTACCTATAGAAACTGTCTCAATTTTTCAACCTGGAGTCCAGGAACTTGATGGTACCACTGATGCCTAAAAAAAGAAAAAGATCCCAAGATTTCTTGATATATTTGGGAGAAGCCAGGCCCAGTGGATGGGGAGGACAGCTAAAACACAGCAAGGAAGGACAGAGGGTCACTTTTTTTTTCTTTAAGACAAATTTATTTTATCTCATGTCAGCATAAAAGATGAAGACTAAGGGGACTAAAAGCCACAGCTGGAATTTAGATTGGGGAAGTCTTCCCAATATAGAAAAGTCACAAATAATGAAAACGGTTTCCCCATTCAGAGTATTTTATGCAGTATTACTACATGTGGACCCTAATCCTAGGCCATAGCTTAGGAGCAGTGGCCAGTTAATTTACCAGTTTTACTTAGTACTTGTCATATCTATTTCACAAAGAAGAATAGCTGTTAATTGTGTGCTCACTATGTGCTGGGCACTGTGCTGAGATAGTTATATGGACTCTCACCCTCAGTCCTTACTTCAAAGTCTTTAACATTCATCATCTCATTTGAGTCACACAATAATCCCCGGCACCCAAAAAAAAAGAATTACTACATAAATGATTTTACCAACCATCTTGATTTGCTTGAGCTTCCATTTTATCCAGGGAATTACAAAGAAGAAATGGAGGTTAACTGAAGCAGGCTGACATACCAATAATCCCTTGCAGTGCTGCTAAAACCTCCTGCCCCAGTCTGGAAGGAAAAACTGTAACAGAGTTCAAGCAGACACCAGCAAGGTCTGCTGATCTTCACCAGAGAGCCACACCCTCACATCAACATCCGGCTTGCTAATTAACAAACTGGGCCTCAAGGACACCCTGCCCAAACAGCCCCAATAGCCCTTGTAGTAACCATAAATATATCCGCCCCCACCATACACACACACCTTTCCTTTTGTTTCAAGCAGTCATATAAGCTGCTCCCCCAGCTCATCCCATTGAGAAGAAACCTCTTTTGGTGCTGCTCCTGAATTAACGCAACTTTAGCCCAATAAACTTGCTCTGCACCCCTCCCTCCTTTTTTAAAGTTTATTTTATTTTCAGCACATTATAGAAACTATACATGCATAGAATGGGAACTTGCATAGCTAGCCCTTAAAGTTACTGCCAAAGACAAGATCCACTAAATTTAACTGTTATAAAGTTCTCCCTAGTCTAGACATATACATTATTGTTGTCACAAATGTCAGAATTGAATAGTGATAAGCTGACTCAATTCCAACCAGGGCCTCTAATTTACTGGCTCTGAACTACAGCAATCTGAATCCAGCCCCACTGTGGTTTCTGCAAACACACGGTCTTGATTGAAGTAGTCCTGTCCTCCATAACCTATCATTAAAATAGTTTTAGTTGCTTAGTTGATAAACAGAAGTGCCCAATTCTGATTTGAAGTGAAAATGAAGCCTAAAACTATAACTGAAAGAATTTAAAAAATAATGATTCCAAATTATATACATACCTTTATGTTATAAAATAGCAAAAGGATAATATCTGAAATTGCTGAAAATGGCTGGATTTAGCCTAGACCTGCTATTGTGATGGTCATTCTAAACAGGTCTCACCCCTGTTTATGGTTACTCTAGACTTAGCCTCTCCCTTGTGTATACTTACTATTGTGATGATAATTCTAGACTGAACTTACCTTGGTTTATGGTCATTTCATAACTAGGCTCACCCTTGTGTAAACTTGCCATTGTGATGGTAACCACTCGATTCTCCCATTTAAATCCATAAAAACTCCTGTCCCAGTGGTTTGTGGAAGGCAGATTTAAGACACCTCCATCTCCTGTCCTTCTGCCAGCGTTAATAACCTGCTTTCTCTCATAGCCATCCTGGTGTGGACTTCAATTCATCTGCTCTGGGCAAGAACCCAGAGAGACCCCTGTGGGGTTTCCTTCAGGTTGATAGAGAAAAGTGTCACACAAAAAGTTTCCCTGAACATTTTCATTTTCACCTCCCACTTCTCCAGTCAGCTTCCGACAAATTTTTATTGAAATGAACTAATCTATCCTAGTCTTTCCAGGTAAAGTTCTATTAAGCTCAGAGGAAGAGGGAGACTGAATGTAATCTGTTTGAGCCCTTGACTGGAACTGAGAAACACTAACTCCTAAAAAGCAATGGATTGGAAATATTTCTCATGTTTACATTATAAATACACAGATAAATATACACACACATTTATAACTAAAAGTGAATTTTGGAATACAATACTGTTACAATATACAGAGCATTTCAATATGATTCTGTTCTACTTTAAAAAAAAATAAAATAAAATAAAAACAGCTGGTCAGTATCCACATGTTCTCATTCGGATTTTTGCAGTATCCCAATATGCAGTTTGAAAAATAGGTCCTAAGACATATTCCTGACCATTTAGCAGCTCCTACAATCCTCTTACTTAGAGACTAAATTGAAAAAGGAAACACCAAAAACAATAAATTCCCCTCTTCCTCAACCAAATGTAAATACTTGGTTCTGCTTCAACCTCATCCATAAAATAAGCATTAATACTTGGGCTTCCACCTAATCAAAGATGGCCTCAGGCAATTTCTCCTTAAATGTAGATAATTACTGGACCCTAAAATTTCTCTATTCCTACAGCTAAAGATTAGAAAACCCACAAACAAATCCAACTAAAACTCCCTTATCGCTATTATCAAGTCTGGTTCAAAGGCACAATTTCAATCGTGTTGAATTTTTTTAAAGGGGATAAGGATGCAGCAAAATAAAATATTGGCAGGTAACCGTAAATAACCTAAATTTGTGTGATAGGAGACTGGCTAAATACATTCTTGTACTTCCACAGAATGGACTGCTGGTCACTTTTAAAAAGAGTAAAAATAAATCTATAGAGACAGAAAGTAGATAAGTAGTTGCCCGGGGATGAGAAAGAGGGAGCGAGTGACCCAGGAGGGGTGACAGAGATGTTCTAAAATTGGATTGTGGTGATGGTGGCACAACTCTGTAAATCTGCTAAAAATTATTGAGTTGCACATTTAACACAAGTGACTTTTAAAGTAAATTATATGGTAATTATTTATGGTAAATTATACCTAATAAAACTGTTTTGTTTTTTAAGAAAAAGATCTATCTATGTGTGTTAAAGAAAAATATCCAAGACATTTTAGTTAAAACAAGCAAAGTACAGAATAATGTGTATGGCATGTTCCCATTTGGATTTTTTCAGTGATTTACAATTACTTGCATGTACCTTTCTGGAAAGACACCCAAAAAGCTGATGACGACAGTGATCTCTGAGTAATGGGTCTAGGGTGAGTTTGATTTTGTCTATCACTTTGAACTGTTTCAATTTTTTCTTTTTGCCTTTAGCATGTATTATTTTTCGTAAGTACAAAATACGTTGGATGAACCCCTTAGAAGGAGGACTCTCATAGCAATGCCCAAGTTTATTATGGTACCAAAATATGGTCCTTTGAAAGAGGGGATAGCTCGATCCATTGGAATTTAAATATTCTCAGTAAAGAACTATTTTTTTTTAAAAGGTGTCTGTTTGTGGTAAGACGTTAAGCAACAGGATCCTCCATCTGAAGCCTTATTGCATAAAGCCCAATAGGAAGAGAATCTGAATGCCCTTTGAGGAGGAAAATGTGGTTTCAAAAAGCCTGCTTCCCCAGGTGCTAGAAGAGAACTCAAGAGTGGTTCGTGCTTTGCAAATTATAAATCTGAAGAGGCATTTGACACATGCTATACAAGTTACAGAATTATATGAATCTAGGGCATTGAAATATACCCTTCATAGAGATTTACCAAAAATAAAATGGCCCCAGAAATGAGAAGGAAAAAAAAAAAGCTAAACTACAAATAAAAGCTGATGAACACCACACTCCCAAAGCTTGTAACCAGACCTCCTATACCTGCCAAGATCTAGGTGTGGTTTCTGCCTTTTATGCTTCACCTTATTTCTCAGCTTTTGTCATTCTAGCTATCTGATCAGGCTCTTCACCTCACTACTCAGGTCACTGAAAATTAAGAACCTGTGGCTCCCCCTTCTCCTGTTTCCCCAAAATGCAGCCCTCTTCTGGCCTGAAGCCCTCTCTGTCATCACACAGCTTCTTGGTTTAGAAGGCTAAGGCAACCAGAATTTGTACCATAAGATATTTGCATCTTTAATTGTCTACATGAGACTCATATCTGACCTGGATCCAGGATCTCTATGGCCCCTCCCACCCAGGTCCTTACCTGCTCATGGTGCATCTTCCTCCTCCTGTGCCATCAATGGCATGAGCCATCATCGCTGCTGCCTCTTGCCACAATGTCAGTGTCCCCAGAGCCTGCCTTTGCTCCCCGAGGAACAGCAGGGCCCCTGTGGGACCTCCCACTTCCACCCTCACCTGCCTATCTGCATTATTTCAACTACATTTTTCAACAGTCACTCAACCTGTATGTAAGGAACGCCTGCAATGCCCAAGACACTGGCAGGAGGTGGGGGGAGTGAGAGGATTTTTATAGGTAATATTTAGGACACTGCTCTTAATAATTTTTTAATTACAGCTTTATTGAGATAGAATTCATGTACCATAAAAGTCATCCTTTTTAAAGAGTACAATTCAGTGGTTCTAAGTTGTCTTAGTTTGCCAAAGCTGCTATCACAAATACCATGAACTAGTTCTGGCTTAACACCAGTATTTATCGGCTCATGGTTTTGAGGCTAGAAGAAATCCAGCATCAAGATACTAGCAAGACTTGCTTTCTTCTGGAGTCGGTAATGTTCCAGTGCTGGGTGCCGGCTGACGACAATCCTTGCGGTTCCTTAGCTTGTATGTCTTCCTCCGATCACATCCATTTCAGTTCCTGGTTCCCACTGACTTGGGGCTTCTGGCTCCCCCCATGGCTTTCTCTTTTTAAGGTCTCCAGTAATATGGATTGAGACCCATCCTGATTCAGTTGGTCACAGCTTAACTAAACATAAGGTCTTCAAAAGGCCTTCTTTATAAATGGGTTCACACCCACAGGAATGCAGATTCTGATTAAGAACATACCATTTGATGGGGTAAATAATTCAACCTACCACAAAGTATATTCAGAGCTCTCCAAAAATTACCACTTTCTAATTTTAGAACAAGTTCATCAGCCCAAAAAGAAACCCAGTCTAGGAGAGTGTTTTCATTAAAAGAGAATTTCAAAATTTCAAATTTGCACATTTGGAACATTTAAAATTATAAACTGCCCATGTTGTCCAAAGACTGTAGAGTATGTGTTTTAGATTAATATAGTTACATTACCCACTGTTGAGCATTACAACTTAAAGGGCAGAGTTAAAGTTTTCCCTTGGGTAAAAATTCAGCACAACTATTAAAAATAACAAGCAACAATAAACAATAAACAATGGTTTGTATTTGGGTAACGCCTCATGGCTTACAAAATGCTTCCAAATACAATCGCTTATTTCATCCTGCGACCACGTTGATGGGTACATAGGGCATGTCCAAGTGGGGACTCTGAAGTTCAGAGGAGGACACCTGACTCATACAACATTGCCCAGGTAGTCTGACTTTCCATTCTTGTTCTGGTTCCACACGTTTGCCACTATCTGGCCATGGGAGAAGTGGACAACCAGCCCAACGAGCAGGCTCTCAGTTGCCATTCAGCAATTCCACTGTTACATCTGACTAAAGAAAAGAAAAGAAGCCTATTTATGCCCTCAAAACAACAAAACCTGCCTTTGTATTATGTTAAGGCCCTGGAGACTTTTTCAGTAGTCCAGCTGGGACATACAGCCACGGGTTGGATGCTCTACATAAAGGCTTTTTCTTGGGTCAGTGGAGAGAACATGAATCCTTATTAAAGTCAAAGTTGTTAGCCCTAATTCCTCCTGAGGTCACCCTGAAAGTGTGAACCTGGTAAGAAGAACCTGTTCCTTGCCCAATGGGCGGGAAGGTCTGTTAGAGTTAGAGGCATTTAATTAAAATGAGGTAAAATTCTAATTACTTTACAATTGTCTCTAGAATAGCATCATTTCTTGCTAGTCAAGTACTTATTATAACCTGAACCACTTGGGAACACCCCACTCCACCTGTTAACTAGAGAAAACAGCTCGCTTTTTTTCCAGGAACATTAACCCTTTTTTCAGGTATGGGTAATATCTGGCAGGTTTGCTCACTGTCTCTAAGCTGTTGATGGCCTAAAAGAGATGAACTAACCTCTGAAAAGTAATCTATTGTAACAATAGTTAAGGCTTCCCTGTGACTAAAGAAAACAACGCTGGACCAAAAGCACCCATTGTGCAGGACACATCACTTAAACATACACACACACAAACACAACTCCCACATGCAACAGATTTTTCTATGAATCAGCTACACATGATAACCAATTCTAAACAACATTTTATAAATAAAATGGTTAGAGCTGCAGTGCACTTTAGGAATGTAAACTAATAAAGTATTTGTACCATCCTCCAGCTTGCTATAAGAGACATCGCTGTACCACTCAAAACTAATAAAAGTTGGGTGGGGTCAGATTTAACCATAAACATGAGTTCTGTCATCCTGGCAGGAAGAATAATTCAATAGAAGCATTTTGAGGAAGCATGCAATTGTGTGTGTTTGTGTAGAAAGAAGTTCACAGCAGGTCACAGCATTAGAAGGCATGGATGCACACCATCTCAAGGTGGGCAACACTTGGACAATTTCCTTCAAACACAAACCCCCTACAAATCTGGTTCTGCTCTCCCCCCAGCTGGCAGTAACTTCTGAATTCTCAGAATCTATACCTCTCTGTATGCATACTGCTTTCCACTTTGGATAGTTACATACAAAATTTAACTCCCAGACTGAAGCTGCTTGAAGGCTAATTCCACATCATATGCATACCCTAAGGAACTTAAAACACATCGATTTCATCTCCTACACATGATTCCTCATACCCTAACTTTCAGCTACAGAACCTCTGCACCTTTTCCCAAACACGCTATGCACTAGATCATTTCTGGTGAGCCACAAGCTGGCCTCTGAGATGGATGCCAGTGAGCCCTGTCTCCTGGTGTTCACACCCTGTGGAATCCCCTCCCACGTTACCAGGTTTGGTCTCTGTGACCCAAAAAAAAAACAACAAACAAACAAAAAAAACCCACAGCAGAATAACCAAAATTGTGTTCTGAAGGACTGCAGATCTTGGTCTCCCTCCCAACCCCTCACCCCTACCCCCTGATCATTCTCAGATCATTTGCTCTGAGGGACGCTATGTTGTGAGCAGCATTATGGAGAGGCCCGTGTGGTGAAGAACTGACAACCTCCTTTCACAAGCCTGCCTCCCGCAGTAGCCTATAAGCTTCCTGGGCAAAGATCAGGTCTCTACTGTCCCCTCGATGGCAGTTCAGTCTAGTCATGCCAGGAATTCTCACCCATCCCACATCTGTGCACAGAAAAAAATTGACAGTAATACTGACGGACATTAAGTTAGGAATGGGCTGGTCACTAGTGGTAAGGACTACTCAACCTTGGAGAGGGCCTTTCCAATCAGGAACCACATTTGGAAAATGGGGAGGGTCCAAGAAAGAGGGAGAAAAAAAGCCCAATCAGATTGGTACTGGGCTTAATCTCTCCTTACCTTCCCCATCCCCACACTTTCCCTTGTAACCCCATCAGAAAGGAGAGGGGTAGGAGGAAAACTGTATAGACACTTTGTCTTGATGGCATTGCTAACTGTAATGCCCAGAGTCCAACAAAGGGCTAGTGCCTGTGTACACATGTTCCTGACTATACTTAGGTGAATTCACAGGGGAGGGGAGGCAAACACAGTAGTTCAGAATTCATCAGAACAACACTCTCCAAGTCAGCTGCAATGTCTTTCAGCAGCTGGGAGGCTTGATGGTTATGGTCCACGAGCTTGGGAATCAAACCCATGTGGGTGTCTATCTTGACTGCACACTTATGGACCAATGACCTTGGTACAAAGCCATCCCGTTCTTCGACCTTCAGATCTTCCATCCGTAAAAGAGAGCTAATTACTACCACAGCTGTTGAAAAGGCTAAATGAAACAAGTCTAAATGTTTATGTAAAACACCCAGAACAGGGCCTGTCATATCACCGACCTTCCCTTCCCTTCACTCAAGCACAGCCTTCAGGAGAAGTTGTAGCCACAATAGGAAAGTCTAATCCCTCATGCGAGGACCCAAAGTCAAGTCATACCTATTTGTCTTTGTGGCTACAAATTTCAAAAGAGGTTCCAGGGTTGGGAAGACAAATCTCAACTTCACTTGCAGACTTTTAAGTACATCCCCAATTGTAAAAGTTTATGTCCTTTGGAACATACATTTCTTCTTTGATCACAACTCATTAGAACTTAGCAGGAGACTCCCCATAAGCATGTTCTGGGCTAAGTATACTTAGTATCACCCCTTAATACTAGTTAACTCATGTGCTAGCATCTCCCACACATCCTATACCTTCCTTTGTGCCAGAGCCATAGGTTGGTTCCTCCCTCCCTTCCTCCCCCCTCCCTCCCCCCTCTCCTTCTATCCCTTGCACCCTCTCCCCCTTTCTTTCTCTCTCCTTTTCTTTCTCTCTCTCCTTCTTTTAAAGCTTCACAGTTTAACACAATGCCTACCAATTTAAAGACAACAAACTGGAAGCGGGAGTGGCTCAGTCGATGGAGCCCCCGTTTGCCATGTGGGAGGCCCCGGGTTCGCTTCCCGGGGCCTCCTTGTGAGGGCAGGCCGGCCCGCGCGGCGCGAGGGGCTGATGCAGCAGGACCTCACAGCAAGGGGAGGATGGGCAGATGCGGAGAGGACGTGCAGCGAATGGACGCGGCGGGCACGGGCAGCAGGGGGGGGGTAAATAAATAAATAGAAAAAATAAATAAATAAAAATAAAGGCAACAAACTGGTCAATTCATCAAAATTACCATTTCTAGAAATTACAAAATATCATGTAAGCCCAGGGAACTCAGAAGGTAGAAACACTGAAAAACCTACTAAGAATTGAATAGTTCCATTTTCAACATGCAACATATTTGTTAAACATTTATTAAGTTCTATCACATTCCACAGTATCAGGTACCAACGGAGACAAAAAGAAGCAAAACATTTACATTCTTGTAAAATATTTTACAAGACTGTAAAAAATATTTACATTCTTGTAACATCCATGAAATATTAAGGTTACACTTTTTGATAATCACAGAAGTCACATCAGTTCATTTATTGGTTAACCTATAAGGTGAAATCCAGTTCATGTAGTAGATTCAAAGTTTTAAATTATATGACAAATTTTGTAAACAGTTTTACAAAGTGTTCAAAGTATGGTGAGAATCAACCAGGGCTTTTTCACACTTCTTCAAAGGAAAATAACTCTTGTCAGGAAAACTTATAATACTTTGTTCTTTTACCTACCATGAAAATTTTCACAATTATACTACAATTAGTAACAATTAGTAATTAAATTACATCTTAATTTAACATATAATGCTAGGATATGCTAGTAGTAGGAAGCTAAATTCTCACTAAAACAAAACAGTACTTGAAAAATAATGAACAGTTAAAAATGTTAGACATAATACAATATGGGAGATCATAAAGAAACTGATGGGAACCAACAGGGTACTTTAAGCTGACTGAAGTGAAATGACTTTTGCTCCTGCTCTAGTTCCTGAAGGGTCTGCTGTGTCCTTGTGTCACAGCTGAGACCAGCACCCACTTCTCCATAGCAACTGCAGCAAGCCCTTCAGCTTCCTCCTCTTCCATTAGTATCTAATAGGTTTCAGAAATAGTAGTCTTCTTGGGGGAGTTCAAGGGCTACCCACACAATTCAGGGCCCATATCCTTCCTTCAAAAACATCATTTCTATCAGATTCACAGAAATACACCCAGAAAGGAAGTGAGTACCCACAACTGATTTTGGGGGCAGGTGTTAGATTGTCACTTTTACATGGCATCATATATTCATTTTTTATATGACTTTTGGTGTCTGCACAGAGAAAACCTAAGGGTTTTTAAAATTTTTAAGTCATTTCAATTCCTTCAGCACCTCATTAAATAAGTTATAACAGTAGAAAAAATAATAATAAAACACAGTATCTATTTAAAATCTAATAAACTCCCTAAATCTTGGTTGATTTAAAAGAATTAAAACTGTAATGAGTTACTCTGTGGGTTATTTTCTCATTTGTTTCCACACACCACATGAGGTACAAAATGAGTGAGTGTCTCAGGCTCTGCTGAAGTACTCCTTGAGGTTCACTCTATATTTGGGGAGTTCTGGTGTTAAAATTAGCACAAATTTTGTCATCATTTATTAGGGCATTTTCACATCCTGAAATGGAAGCACAAAAGTAGGTAACAGATATTTGGGTTTCCTCCCAAAAGAAAGGGTTTCATTGCATTACACAGCCCTGCCCAAACAGCTCAGTGAAAAGGCAAAAAGTTCAAAGATAAAATAGCTACCCTGTTTTCAGCTGGGCTTGGGGCCAGAAGTAGAGATTCTATGTAAAGATTTTGATGGTGATCTTTGATCTGGCATGGCAATCGTCATCATAAATGTTCAAACACATTCTGATGGAAAAATAGTTTGAGTACCATAGAAGATGCTGGACTACAAGGGAGCAGCTGAAATGCAAGGATACTCTTGCTTCTCTTTATCTAATACCTTGTTCAGTGCTGGGCACACAGCAGGGTCTCAGAGTGGGAAGGAGTGAATGTAGGAATCGTAAGACTCTTTCTTTCTTCAGGAGAGCTGTACATTATGGAAGAGATCTCCAATCCACTTACACACACACACCCCTCCCTCCAGCAGTCACCATGAGATCCTAGAATACCACTCACCATGTGACAAACTAGGACAACCCAAAGGCAAACACCGCATCTGTGAAGTTGGAATGATAAATGATTTTACTAACCATTTTGATTTGCTCGAGCTTCCATTTTATCCAGGGAATTATAAAGAAGAAACGGAGGTTAACTGAAGCAGGCTGACATAACAATAATCCTTTGCAGTGCTGATGAAACCCCTGCCCCAGACTGGGAGGAAGAACTGTAACAAAGAGCCAAGCAGACACCAGCAAGGTCTCTGCTGATCTTCACCAGATAGCCACAACCTTACATCAACATCCTGCTTGCTAATTAATGAACTGGGCCTCAAGGGACACCTTGCTCAAACAGCCCCTTGCCCAGCAGTACACGGAATGCATGGAATGCACATACCAAGCATAAATCATGTCCCCATTATTCCTCCCCCATTCCCCCCACACCTTCCCTTTGCCTCAGGTAGCCACATAAGCTGCTTCCTCAACTCAACTTTTTGAGCAGAAACCTCTTTTGGTGCTGCTCCTGCATTAATGCAATTCTAGCTCAATAAACTTGATCTGCACACACGTACTCCTTTTTTAGGTACCGGGGACCAGGGAATGAACCCAGGACCTTGTATGTGGGAAGCTGGCATTCAACCACTGGGCCACATCTGCTCTCCTGAGTTGTTTTTTTCATTTGTTTTGCTTGTTGTTTGTTTTTGTTTTTTTCTGGGAGGCACCAGGAACTGAACCCAGGACGTCCCATGTTGGAAGCAGGCACTCAAGAGCTTGAGCCGTATCTGCTCCCTGCACCCCCCTTTTTTAAAGTCTCTTTATGTTATTTTCAGCACAACACATCTCTTATTCAAGAAATGCCCGAGTTCCTCTACATACTAGGACAACTCTAGATTGTATCAGTGTTTTCACCTGTCTGGAACAAAAGAAGAAAAAGCAACTTTCCTGAAACTAAACTTAAAAGCGATGCCCTTTCCTCTGAGATGATATTCTTCCTGATATTTTTCAGGGGGAAGGGAATTTTAAAAATCTCTTATTTATAAAAAGATGGTCCCTTTTGTTGATTGATTTTAATTGCATGGTGAAACAAGGAGTTCACAACCCAGGGTGAGCCCAAATAGGAGCAGCAGTGCTGGGATTTGCCCTCCTGCAATCCAGTTATGACTGTAGCTCACCTAACACCTGCCTGACTCACCTAACACAGATCACTGCCCAGGACTGATGGAAAAAGAGGAAGAATGGAGGCAGGAGATGTAGGGTACAAAAAATGCTATGTTTGGCTAGAGATATGTGGAATCTGGCATGAACTTTAAGAACATCCAGAGTGGAAAAGTCTAGCACTGACTCCACATAAAATTGTACACTGGTACTTAATCCTGTTGGGAAATTTACCCGAGTGAGGCATTGTTACTGAGGGCAATTCTTAATGCCTCAGGTGCACTGGTAGGGCAAATAAAACAAAACAAAAATTGAATATCATTGTTTTAGGAAGTCTACAAAAAAAGAAAAAAGACTGGCCAGCAGCCAATTCAGGATGAATCTGTAAAGAGCCCAATCAGCACATTTTTATGATTTTCTAACAACTCTGGGTTAGCCCCAGATTAGGAGAATAAAACAAATTACCCAGGACAGGGCTTTAATATGGTAAGCATCATAAAGAGGCAGGTTGTCATATCTACTAGAACAAAAATGAAATACAATGCATGGGCTCAGCAATTTTACATCTCTGTATCTACCATGGACAAATATGCTTGCAAACAGGAGGAATAAACAAAGATATTCACTGTAGCATCTGTTTATAATAGTCAAAAAAAAAAAAAATAATGGAAAGAACAAAAAAATGTCCATTAATAGAAAAAAAGTTAAACTGAGGCACATTTATACTCTGGAATTCTATGCAAGAGTTAAAAAGAATGAAGGAGATCAACATGTACTAACAGAAGGCTCTCTAAGACATAAAGCTGATGAAAATTATAGAAACACATGTAATGTAATAACTTTTTTTAGGCACACAAAAAATCAATTCTATGCAGTGCTCCCAAAGTGTGATCCTGAACCAGTAGCATTAGCATTACCTAGAAACTTGCTAAAAATGCAAATTCTCAAGCTCTCCTGGAGTTTCTGATAAGCTCAAATTTAAGAACCACTGGTCTATAGGAGCATGTATACAGGTAACTCAGAAAAGACCTGGCACGACTCATACCACCTGATGTCCCTGAGCAATTATCTTTATATTCTTTTGACTTTTTTTAAACAAGCAGAGTAGACGCATGCATTGCTCATATAAATTGGAACTGGCTTTTTTAGGTATTCCAGGTGTTAGGGAGGGAGTGAGGGAAATGGCCAGCCGTGTGCACACGCGCACGCACATGCACACACACACAATAGATTCATTCCCTATTAATTTAGAGTCATAAGTGAAATTGGCCATGACTGTCAACATTTATGAAGATAAAATAATTGCCACAAGTGTAGTCATGAATCTACTTTAAAATTAAGTTTTCAGAATCCCTAAAAATCTAAAAAATAGGATTAACTATAGTTGATTTTCAGTTGAGAAATGGCAGTAAGAGGTAACGATCATCTCTATCTCTGCGGTAAGTCATGTTCCAAGGCAGTGATAAAAATAAGTGACCAGTTATAAAGAATCATGGATTTTTCACTTCTAAAAATTTTTTTCTTAAACTGAAGTGAGAGCCCAGTTGATTTGATGTTAAAAGTACATGGTGTCACCCTTGACATACAATGGGTTTAAAAGCCAACATCTAAAGCAGCCTAGATAGTCTAGATATTCTTACTTTAACTCTCCAGTAGAAAGATCAAGTAAAAGTTTCGCTTTCTGTAATGAGTCCTCTTTAATTTCACTGAAGAGAAAAGGTTGGACCAAAGTACATTCTCACTCCTAAATCCGGGGAACATTAGCCACTCTAGTTTTAAGCTTTATTCTCTTGCATATTGCAAGGTCATCACAACCCACTTTTACTTTGATACAAGCAAAACTGACGCTTGAGGTTATTGCAGAACTACAAAGAAACAGCTGTAAGCCATTCCATTTTTCTGGGCTATGCTTCTCCATTGTACAGAGAAAAATAATTTTTCTTCAACCTGAAAGCAAGCACAGCTGTTCTTCCCATCTCCCACTAATTCTATTTCAGCCAATTTTTTTTCTTCCCTTAACAAGGCCAACTTTTTAGCTACATCTATTAAAGAAGCTAGGTTCTTTATCCAGAGAAGATGAAGCAAAAAGTATTGCTATTATAGCCTCATATAATAGCTTTGTCCGACTATAAAATAACATTTAAAAAATTCGCCTCTCTATTAGAAGGAAAAAGAGCAGTTAAGAAAGAGGTACTTTGCCTCTATACACTTAAAACTTGAGAAAAAGAAAATAAGTGATTTTTAAGGAGTAGGATATATTACAAGATAATACTGGCTTATTCCTAAATGAATTAGGAAGCTGGTTAAAAGCAAGACTACGGATTTAATTACCTTTATGTCAATCTTTGTCAGAGAAGGCCTAAGCACTTCCTGGTAAGCAGCTTTCAATACAAACAAGAGCCCCACACCTCTCAGTTACTTCAATAATATTATACTGCAACCCTCTGCCTTCCTAAGGGATGGGCTTTAGAGGCCCTTTAGTAGAGACATCTCTGAATACCCCATAACAGAGGTGGAGAAAGGAAGAAGGGTCGTGTAAGAAAAACAGACCTGATTTTACCACCACGAAGTGAATCCTGAACATCCCTCACCACCAAACCCCTCCCCCCAGAGGTAGACACCTGACAGGCAGATAAGGGGCTCAATCATTTGGGCAGAGACAGACTTCACCTGGCATCAAATTTGGGTCTCGGGCAACTTAAGACAGCAATGGCACAAAGATGAGGTATGAAATGCCCCATCTTGTGGAGAATCTCTACCTCGAGACCCATCCCCACCAAAACGCCCACTACATTTAATATCCAAACGCAACTGGCAAATCCAGCTTTAAAGGCCTCTCACATGAAAGAAGACAGGCACAATGAGCCCTGGGTTCCCTTTGTACAGAGGAAACCTGATCACCTGAAGTCCTGCCAGAGAAAGCACCCTGTGTCTCAAGTAAATGCTTGGGATTAAGAGCCTGAATATTGATTTGACAGGGGATGTGGGTGTGCAAGAGGATGGACAAATATTAGGGAGTAAAGAAAATGGGGACTGTGCCTTAGCTTTTCTTTGCATTGGAATGTGTTTATGTTATTAGCATATTTGTCCCTTAACTAACATCGCTATTCAAAGAAAGCAATTCTCTTAGAGACTAAAATAGTGTTTAAGATTACTGATATCACTAGGATTTTATTTTTAATTGTTTTATTGCTATGCTTTTATACATGTTTCTCCACTAAGGGAATTTTTAAATTTTATTGTGGGAATACACACATAACCTAAATGTGTCATTTTAACCATTTTAAGTGTACAATTCAGTGGCATTAATTACAACTTAAAATATTGTGCTACCATCTCTACCATCCATTACCAAAGCTTTCTGGTCATTTTTTCCCCGTTTTTCCTCCTCCCTATTTAAAAAAAAAATTATTCTTGTAACATATACACAACATAAAATTTCCCATTTTTGCCACTTTCAAGTATACAATTCAATGGTATTGATTACATTCATGATGTTGTACTACCATCACCACCATCCATTACCAAAATCTTTTTGGTCATTTTTAACTTATCAAAAAAAAAAAA
>JAQZBX010032615.1:6633-25872 GCA_029593785.1 Cabassous unicinctus
CCTGGTTCCCCCAAACAGTTGCTTTAGATAGCTCTGGGTGATTACTAACTGCCCTGTAGGACGAGCTGACTCTTGGAGCTCCTTATTCTGCTGCCATCTTGCCCTTCCTCTATTATTTCTTATTCCTCTGCAAGATTTTTATTTCCTGAAGAAACTTTAGACCTAAATAAGTCTAAATAAGACATACCATCTTCATGGTCAGAAAACTTAATATTGTTAAGATGGCAATACTCCCTAAATTGATCTACAGATTCAACAAATCCCTATCAAAATCTCAGCCATTTTTTTGGTTGTTGTTGCAGAAACTGACAAGGTGATCCTAAAATTCATATAGAAATCCAAGGGGATCCTGAACAACCAAAACAATTTTAAAGAGAAGACCACAGTTGGAGAATTCATACGTTCTAATTTCAAAACTTACTACAAAGCAAGATTAATGAAGACAGTGTGGTACTGGCATAAAGATAGACATATATCAATAGAAGAGAACTGAGACTCCAGAAGTAAACCCTTACATTTATGGTCAATTTGTTTTCAACAGTGGCATCAGACCATTCAGTAGCAGGGGCAGGGAGGGATAGTCTCTTCAACAAATGGTACTTGGACAACTGAATATCCACATGTAAAAGAATGAAGTTGAACCCCTACCCCTCACCACATACAAAAATTAACTCAAAATGGATTAAAGACATACCTGTAAGAGTTAAAACATAGAAATCTTAGAAGAAAACAAAGGTGTAAATCTTCATGATCTTAGGTCAGGCAATGGTTTCTTAAATATGATACCAAAAGCACAAGCAATTAAAAATATAGATAAAATGGACTTCACCAAAGTTAAAAAGTTGTGACCTCAGTCATCTCAGTTTCTCATTTTTTATACTTGCCCTGGGTAATCTCATTCTCACCCATGACTTTTGTTACTATGTAAATGCTGATACCTCCCTACAGCTGTCACCCATTTGCATTACAAATTTGTACACAAAACTTTATTTTACTTGGCTATTCCACAGATACCTTAAATAGTTACAAAACCAAATTTATTATCTTTTCTCTAAAACTGACTTTTATCCTGTGCTCCTTATATCAATGACTGTCTCCAATATTCACTCAGTAACTGGATGACTTCTTTACCACCTCTCACAACGTCTCTTCTTACTTTCTAGTCCATTACCACTTCTCCATTTTTCTGCCACTCTTTGGTTCAGGCTTTTATCATATCTAGTTTGGATTACTGAACTACCAAACTGGAATTCCTGCCTCCTTGCCATACCACCAATCAATTTTCTGCTCTGTTGCTAAACTGTTATTTCTAAAAATGTAAATATGTCATTCCTGTGCTTAAATTTCTTCAGCAGATTCTTCTGATAGCTGTTCATGTATTGGCTTGGCTAGTCTGATCTACAGTCACCATGATTCCCTTTCTAGTATATGTCTGGTAGGGTGATTTTCAAGCATATTCTAAGAGTTGGAGGATGAAAGGGAGGGAGAGACCACATACAACCTTCTCCAAGTTATTTAATCAAACATTAATTTGTGTGATGCTGAGAAGGGATTTTGCAGATGTGATTAAAGTCTCTAATTAGTTGACTAATTAAAAGGGAGATTATCATGGGTGTGCCTGACACGATCCATTGGAAGGCCTTTAAAAGAGGGCTTAGGTCTTCCCTGAATGCAGAGACTTCACCTGTGAAGAAAAAGCTTCATTTTGTGTCTATGTATAGTTTCAGCTTGTTTATTATCTTCTCTTCCTGATTGCCTGCCCTGTGGACTTCAGACTTGCTTAGCCAGCACCCACAATTGGGTAAGCCTGTTATTTGTAATAAATCCTTTTATGTCTATGTCTATGTCTACATCTATGTCTATGTCTGTATATATACATATGTAGACCTAGATTTAGACAAACGTGTGTATGTGCACCAGAGGCTGGGAAGTAAATCCCACAAAAATTCAGGAGCCTTCCAACTCAGTGAAATTTCTAGGGCTCCAATGATGTGAGGTTTGTTGAGATATCCTTTCTAATGTGAAGAATACATTGTTGTACCTGGCCCCTAAAATAGACACAGTGCCTAGTGGGCTTCTTTGGATTTTGGAGGCAGCATATACTTCTTTTTTGTTTTTCATTAGAGCAGTTGTAGATTTACAGAAAATTCATGTAGAGTTTCCATATACCTTGACAGTTTTCCATACTATTAACATTTTGCATTTGTGTGGTATCTTTGTTACAATTGATAAATCAATATTATTAAAATTATACTATGACCTATAATCCATAGTTTATATTAGGGTTCACTCTTTGTCCTGTATAGTTCCATGAGTTTTAAAATAATTTTTACTCTGGTAACATACATAGAACATAGAATTTCCCATTGCAACTTGTCTTAGTTTGCTACAGGGCTGTTGATAAAAAGTACCAGAAATGGGTTGACTTTTATAATAGGGAGTTTTTTTAGGGTAAAAGCTTACAGTTCTGAGGCTATGAGATGTCCAAATCAAAGCACCATCAGAGATTCTTTCTCACCACAGTCAGCTATTGGTGTTCCTGGTGTACTGCCATGTGGCAAAGATGGTGGCTGATCTCTGCCAAGGTCTCCGCCTTCCCCACCAGAATCTACCGTCTCCTGGAGCTCAGCTGTGAGCAACCAGGCATAGGGAGGGTTATCTCTTTCCAGACCTCCTATCTCAGTCTCTGCTTCTCTCTTTCTTCTCCAGTTCAGCTGTGGGTTAACAGGCATATGGCTTGTCTCTTCAGCCTTGAGATGCTCTGTGGGCTCAGCCTCTTGGGGGCTTTGTGCTTAAGCATTGGCTGCTAGCGATCCTCAAGTTCTCTCTCATGTGGCAGGATAAAAACTGGCAGTTTCCTTTCTCTATGTCTCTCTCTCCATGTCTCTGTTTTCATCAGAACCAGCAAAAGGATGGAGACCCAACCTTAGTCACCTCTCACTGATGTAGTCCAATTAGAAGGGTCTCACACCCACAGGAATGGATTAATTCAAGAACATAATCTTTTTTTTTTTTTTAATTCATAAAAGAACTTCAAACTGTCACATAACCACTTTCAAGTATACAATTCAGTGGTATTAATTACATTCATAATGTTGTGCTTTTATCAACACCATCCATTACCAAATTTTCCATCTCCCCAACACACACAGAAACTCTGTACCAATTAAATATTAACTCCCATCCCTTATTCCCCACCCCTGACATCTACTTCATTTGGGAGTGCTACCCTGACACATTTACCGAGTATCTTAGTTCACTAGGCTGCTATGACAAATACCACACAATAGGTTGGCTTAAACAAGGGGAATTTATTTTCTTATAATTTTGGAGGCTAGAAGTCCAACATCAAGGTTTGGGCAGGGCTTGCTTTCTCAGAGTATGTAGCATTTTATCAATCCTCCATCATGTGGTGGTCTCTCTGTCTGACTCCTCCTACTTCTGGCTTCTACTTCCATGTCTAATTTCCTTTGTGTGTAAGGACATCAGCTATGTGGATTATGGATTTAGGCCCACCCTGATTCAATTTGGCTTAATCTGAATAGAATCTTTGATGATCATATTCACAAATGAGACCAAACCTTAACTAATAACAACATCTTTAAAGGTTCTATTTACAAATAGGTTTACAATCACAGGAACACAGATTAAAACTTGAACATGTCTTTTGTGGGGTATATGATTCAATTTCCAACACTAAATGACCTGAAAAACTGCTAGTTTTGAGGGGGACCCAGAAAATAAAAGGCTCTTCAACAGATTCATGCTGCTGTACAAAGCTTTTCTGCCACTTGGGCTATAAAATTCATCAGATCTAGTGGTGCTAGTGATAATTAAGAATGCTATTTGAAACCTCTGGCAAACCCATATAGGAGAATCACATTGCAGACCCTTGGGAGTTTGGAGCAAAGCCATGCCATGCTCTTTGGATAACTACTCTCCTTTTTAGAAACAGCTTTTGGCCTCCTATTGGGGTTTAGTAGACACTGGACCCTTAACCATGGGCCACCATGCTACCATGTGACCTGAGCTGCCTATCATGGACTGTTGTCTGTTCCACCAGTCCTTAAAGTTGGTCTGCCCAGCAGCACTCTATTGTCAAATGGAAGTGGTATATATGAGACTGGGCTTGAGAACTCCCTGAAGACATAAGTAAATTACATGAGAAAGTGGCCCAAATGCTCATGGTTCCTACCTCTGCTGCATGACATTCTCTCTCTGAGCTTCATCTATAGCCTCATAGGGAGTTCTCTACTACCAGTCACCTAAGGAAGAAAAAACTTGGGCTTGGTTTGCAGATTCTCCTGCATAATAGGCAGGCATCACCAAAAAGTGGACAACTGCACCACTACAGCTCCACTCTGGATCAGCCCTGAATGGCAGTGGTAAAGGAAAATCCTCCTAGTGGGTAGAACTTCGAGCATTGTACCTTATTGTTCATTTTTCCTGGAAGGACAGATAGCTAGAGGTATGAGTCTATACCAGTTCATAAGCTGGGCCCAATGGTTTGGCTGGCTGCTCAGGTACTTGGAAGGAACACAATTGGAAAACTGATGACAAGGAGGTTTGGGGATGAAGTATTAGATAGACTTATGCAAATGGGCACAAAAATATGAAGACATTTGTATCCCATGGGAATACTCATCAAAGTGTGATCTTAGCAGAGGGGGATTTTAATAGCCAGGTAGCTAGAATGGCCATTGATACTGTGGCAGTTTGATATTATTTATGAATCCCCCCAAAAAGGAAAATTATGTTTGTAAATTGGTCTGTTCCTCTGGGTGTGATACCCTTTGATTGTATTAAATTCAAAGGTTTTAAGTTTACTTGATAAAAGATTAGGGCTTTGATTCCACTGTGTCAGTAGTGCGTGACTCAGGGTTGAGTCCCCACTCCCTTGGTGGGCTGATATAAATGGACACTCACTCAAGAAGACACACAAGAAGAAAGAGCTCTGTAGACACGGGAAGAGAGAGAACTTTGTCAGTTTTGATCCTGGAGGCCCGGGGAGAGAGATGAACCATTTGCATGATAGTTTGCATCTGAAGAGAACAGAGCAGCTGAGCAGCTGATAAGGCCTGGAAAGAAACGAGCCCTATGTCAGACTAATATAGGAAACCTTGAGAGATGAGCCCTATGCCAGCCTACAGCTGAGGGCCCACAGACCCTTAAGAGGAATAAGGAAAGAGAGACCAGGCAGAGATTGCCAGCCATCTTGCTTCAACATGTGGCAACTGACTTTGGTGAGAAAGCAGTCTTGAGTTGGACTCTTTAGGGCCTCAGGACTGTAAGCTTTTTAAAAAATTTATTTTATTTTATTTTATTTATTTTATTTTTATATATGTATTTTAAAAGATGCTTAGATTACATAAATGTTACACAAAAATTACAGGGATTTCCATGTTCCCCACCTCCCACACCTCCCACAACATCCCACATAAACATCTTTCATTAGTGTGGCTCATCACCTGCAATGGATATACACATCCTGGGCCTCTGCCACAAGCATGGACCATAGTTCACGTTATAGACCACACTCTCTCGACTGTAAGCTTTTATCCCAAATAAATACACTTTATAAAAGCCAACAGATTTCTGGTACTTTGCATCAGCACCCCTTTGGCTGACTAATATATGTATATACTGGTCAGCCTCTTTCCCCAGCCACTCCTGTCATTATCCAATGGGTTCACGAACAGAGTGGCCATGGTGGCAGGGCAGGAGGTCATGCATGGGCTCAGCTGCTCACCAAGGCCAGCCTAGCTATAGCCATTGCTGAGTGCCCAATCTGCCAGCAGCAGGGACTAACACTAAGCCTCTGACATGACACTGTTATCTGATGTTATCATCCAGTTACTTGATGGCAGGTTTATTCCATTAGACCACTTCCATCACGGAAGGGGTAGAAATTTATTTCTACTGGGATATATCCTTTGCATATGGATTTGCCTTTTTTGCTGGCAGTGCTTCTGCCAAAATTATGGATTTACACAATGTCTTATCCAGTGTCATGGTACTCCACTCAGCATGGCTTCTGGCCAAGGAAGTCTTTTCACAGTAAATGAAGTGCAGCAATGGGCCAGTGGTCATGGAGTTCACAGGTCTTATCATGTTCCCCATCATTCCAAAGCAGCTGGCTTGATATAACAGTAGAATATTTTTGAATAAGTGCAATGGCATGAGCAACGTAGCAATTCTTTGCAGACTGAGACACTGTCCTCCAGGATGTAGTATATATTCTAAATCCAGTGTCTAATATATAGTATTGTTTCTCCCATAGCCAGAACTCCTGGACCTAGGAATCAAGGAGGTGGAAATGGGATTGGCTTCTCTCAATATTTTATTGTAGGCATGGGTATAAACACCAGCAATTTTTATATGTAAGCTCCCAGGAGAAGAGGTGAGCCCTTTCTCCTGGAGAATTTTTTTTTCTTTTTTTATCCTTAGTTTTCAAAAGAGTAAGGAAAGCACATTTGGAATTCTTTTTTTTTTTTTAATTTTAAGATTTTATTTATTTTCTACTTTATTATTTTTTTAACTATTTATTTACATTTAACCCCTCACCCCACTTCCCCAGATGGTTCTCTTGTCTATCTGCTTGCCTTTCGCCATGGGGCACTGGGAACGGAACCCAGGATCTCCCACAAGGGAGGGGAATGCCAAACTGCCTGAGCCACATCCGCTGCCACCGGCCGTGGAGTCTGCTGGCTTTGTGGCATCTGAGCGTTTAGGCGTCTGCTTGTTGCTGAAGCGTGCGGTGTCTAGCTCTTATTGAGGCGGGTTGCAGCATCTGGCTCTGGTTGCGGGGTGCAGAGGTCTAGTTCTCGTTGGGGTGGGTGTGGGCGTCTGCCCATCCTCCCCAGGAGGCACCGGCACCTGAACCTGGGACCTCCCATGTGGTAGGTGGGAGCGCAAACACTTGAGCCACATCCGCTTCCCTGGAATTCTTGTTGAAGATCTAGGGTTAAAAGTTATTCCATCTACTTTTTTGGTCCAGAGAAACTGATATAGGGAATATAACATGAGCTCTAAAGCCAGAACTCCTGAATACTTATTCTAGCTTCATTTCTTACTCATGAATCCTTAGTTAAGATACTTTGAAAATTGAAGATATTTCCCAGTGTTCATTTTAGGGTTAAATGTGATGATGCAAAGTGCCTAACACCTAGGAGGGGCTCAACAGATGTTACCTCCTCCCACCCATCACCTTTTCTTCCCAAGTTGTCTCATACTTCAGAGCATCATTGCTATATGGAATTTCAGAACTGGAGAAAATAGGTCTCAATTTTCATTGCCATGACGACAGAAGCAGAGAAGTGAAAACTCTCCTTCTGAAACAGTGAGCAACTGTTAACAAAGTAGCACCTTTTTAATTGGTGACATATATGTGATTTCTTTCCTTCTTTTCCCTTTACTTCAATCAGTTACCCTAATCCTATCTGTTTACTCTGAAAGAATCTAAAGGAGAATTTGGTTATTGATTTTCTACTCACTGTGAAAATGTTACCAATGATATCTACTACTTATACATTACCTACCCGCCACCTGCTGCCTGTAGAATATTGTGGAAGAAACCTGGGTTTTATTATTATCTGAAATTAAACCTTTTTATAATTAATACTGCATTTGATAGGTATCTTTAAGCCATAATTGAATTTTACTCATACAATCTCAAAAGCGTTCATCAAATTTTTCTTTCAATCTCTGAATAGGACCTTTTCCAAAAGGAGCTTTTTTTTTACTATTTGTTTTGCAATGCCTGAAGTTGACTCAGTTTCCATAGTAATACACTTTATCCCCTCGTAGTTTCTGTGGTCTTAATTACCATTCAACCTATTGAAATTTAAGCCTGTTGCCTCTTCTCTCTCTTCTCACAGATACAGAAAGCAGTTATTCCTGGTAGCTAATAAAATGTATCTTTATATGCTTTAATTAAGAAAGATCCCATTATTTCTTCTTTAAGATAAATCGTCTTATAATTGTGAGACACAGTACAAAGCAATTTTGAAACAATATGCTCTGCTTAAAACATATTTTGTAAAAGTTGCTTTCAAAGCCTGATTCCTCAAAAGGCAATTTGGCAGAGATCTATGACCAAGATCAGTCTTCAGAGATCTGTAAAGAAATCATTTAACTGAAAATTTCTTATTAGAGAGAACTGAGTGATGTAGAAACAGGTTACCAGTAAAATTATTTCCTTCTCATTGATAAAGGACTACTACAAATCAGGAAGTTGTGCTCTTGCATGCCGTTATGAAATAGCAGAAATCTTTGGGTTTTTGATAAGTTACTTGGAGCAGAAAATAATTTTTCTCTTGTGCAATTATGGAGAGGAATTCATTAGGTAGACAAGAAAGAAGCTAAAAAAGTATTAAGAATGGAACTGTAGCAGAGATTGATAGCTGCCCACATAATATCCATTTTCTCCTTTTTTCTTACTAAAAGAAGCCCAGTTTTCTTCAGGGCAACAATGTCCTCAGTTAAAAAAAATTACATTTCCCAGCCTTCTTTACAGGTAGAAGTGGATAAATGATACAGTTGGAGCCAGTGATATTTAGAGCTTCTGAGAATACTCCTTCAAAGTGGATGATCCATGGGATGGGAGTCCATTTATCTTGCAGTCATGAGGGAAAGTCAGGCGACTCAGAGTTATCTCAACCCAGAAATCAACCTTGTAATAGTATTTGACAAGGACAGTGTTGCTAAAGATTGGTTGCTCATTAAAATGTCTTGGAGATACTTTTAAAAATTTGAATATTAAGACATCTACACATACTTACCTGGCAGGGGAGACACCATGGTCAAGACTGTGGTTTTCCTTGGGCGAGGCTTATCCATTGCACTCTGGATGTGCTGACCCCTGCGATTTCCCCAATTGTGGGAAACTCGACTGCATAATTTGTGGTAGTGGGGACTGCATTTGCGCTCTCCCCTGGGGGGATGGGGGGTGGAAAAAGACATCTACAAATAGCCACAATATGGTAAATTGTGGCAGGCCAGTGTTCCTGTTGTCAAAGACAGATAAAGTACAAACATCATATTTTTAAAGGTGTCAGACAGAAGTAAATATATGATACTAAAATCCCAGAGAGAGAAGAACCATTCTCAGGTAGCTTGCTAACAACAGTCATTTCTTTCCCCGAGTTTCCCCGAGGGCATTAGCCAATTCTGGATGTGTGCAGAAGATAAAGCTTGACCTAGGCAGAGGTACTCTGTGGAGAGAAAGAGAAACACAATTTTTATTAGTCGTGTAGGGCTGGAGTGAAACAGTGAAACTTGAATTACCTCATATGCGTGGCTGTTTTTCCCCATGAACATTAGCCAAGTTTTGATGCTGCACAATCAAAAGGTGGCTGAGGAGTTAGACGAAAACATCTAAAAGACATAACGAAATCCCATGCAGTACTGTGAACCTACCAAGGGCAGGACTCTGCCTCAAACACACAGCTGGTCTTCCCTTCAAGACATTTGCTAGGTTTTAAAATGCAGGGGGAGGAGACTGAAGAGCTGGGCCAAAAACTTTAGAAGGACAAAGTTAGATTATCCAGTTTCTCAGAGCTGAAGAGATGGAAATGCACCAGCCTCTCACTAAAAAGTTCAGGAGAGCAGCCAGAGAGAAAGGGGTGAGCCTGGGTAGACTTCAGTCCTGTTAATAACTGAAACTCATCCCCAATTCATCTCAGTATCTAAATGGATTGAGGTAACCACCTTCTCATCCTATAAGTCTAATAAAGGAAAGGAGAAATTCTCTTGATGAAAAATACCATTATTTGGAGCTTTTGTGTCTTTGAAAAAAAATACATAGTAATTGGCATAAAATAGAAAACTACTAGACATACAATGCAAGACAAATATGACCTATAATGAAGAGATAAAGCAGATATTAGAGGCAGGTCTACATATAATCCAGATGTGTGAATTTAGAGATAAGGAATTTAAAATAACTGTGATTAATATATTTAAGAAAATAAAGGAAAATATAGCCAAATAGATGAAATGATGAAAATTTCACCAGAGAATTGGAATCTATAAACAAGAATGAAATGGACATATAAAACTTAAAAAAAACAAAACAAAACTGAAATCAAGAACTTAGTGGATGGATTTCATCAGATTGGAGGCAGCAGAACACATTAGTGGAATAGAAGATAGGTCAAGTGAATATACTCAAGTTGAAGCATAGAGAGACAAAAGGACAGAAAGAACAGAATAGTGTTATAACATGTACAGTGGTGTGCTTACTGAACTCCCTGGAAAAAAAAAAGTATTGATTTATAGTGTTTTCTGATTGTCATGGTACAAATACTCTCAATATGCCTGATTTCAATCTAACAATGGTTTAATAGGGGCTCACAAAAATTCCTGAATATTTAGCAGTCAACTCTTATAAGCTGATACAAGTTGGCTCCAGCATACCACTACATGTGCATCATTCTTGGAAGGTCTAATGTACATTAATTAGAGAACCAAAAAGAAAGGAGATAGAGAATGGGCAGAAGCAATATTTGAAGAGCTTATAGCTGAGAACATTCCAAAGCTTTTGAAATAAATCAAACTAGAGATTAAAGAACTCAATGAAGTATAAGCATGATAAATACAATGAAAAGAACACTTAGGTACATCATCATAAAACTGTTGCAGACGAAGGTGTGGTGGGCAGGATGGTTGCCTCCTAAAAGATATGTCCATGTCCTAATCCCCAGAACCTGTGAATGTTGCCTTATTTCGAAGAAGGGTTGTTGAAAATGTAATTAAGATTTTGAGATGAGATCATCCTGGATTATCTGTGTGGGCCTTGAATCCAATGACAAATGTCATAAGAGACACACACACATAGACAAAGAGGAGAGAAAGACGCCATGTGAAGACTGAAACACTAATAGAAGTGATGTAATCACAAGTCAGGGAATGCTGACAGCCACTAGAAGCTGGAAGAGACAAGGAACAGAATCTCCTCTATAGTCCCCAGGGGCAGTGTGGTCCTGCCAGATTTTGCCTCCATAAATGTGAAAGAATAAATATCTGTTGCTTTAAGCCATGAAATTTGTGTCAATTTATTATGACAGCCGTGGGAAACTAATACACAAGGAAAAAGAAAAAAATCTTACATGTAGTCAGGAAAAAAGACACAATTCCTTCAAAAGAGCAGCAGTAAGACTGATAGTTGACTTCTCAATGAAAATGATGAAATTCAGAAGACAAAATACTGGCGTTTTTAAGTGCTGGAAGACAATAACTGCCAACACAAAATTGGAAGATAAAGTATCCTTCCATAATGAAAGTGAAGTAATGGCATTTACAGACAAACCAAAACTGACATTTATAGCAGGCCTATACTAAAGAAAAAACAAAGAAAGTTCTTCCAGCAGGAGGAAATCTAAAAGACAATGAGGAACACCAGGAAGGGAGATGTGAACAAATATAAATGAATAGTGACTATACAAAGCAATAACTGTAAAGTCTGATGAAGTTTAAATTGTAAACTAAAATGCATGAATACAACATTGCAGTATGTTGAAAGTGGCAATGGGATTCTAGCAGTATTGGAGAAATGGTAAAAAAACCATTTTGCTATTAGACTATAATAAGTTAAGGATATAGGTTGTAGTCTCTACTAACACATTAATAGAAGGTAAAAAGGAATGATATAGAACATTTGAATTAGCCAAAAGAAAGCAGAGGGGAGGGGGAGAAGAAGAAGAAGGAGATAGAGGAGAAGAAGAAGAGTAAGAAGAAGGGGGAAGGGGAATGAGGTGGGAGAAGAAGGAGGAGGAGAAGGCAGGAGAAAGAGGAGGGAGAAAAAAGGGTGGAGATGGAGGAGAGGAAAGGAGATAGAGAGGGAGAGTAAAAAGGGGACCTATACCACACAGCTCAAATAGAAAACAAATGGTGCTATTATAGATATAAACTTACCTATATCAGTACTTACATTAAGTATGAATGAACTCAATTCTCCAAGCAAAAGACTAAGATTGTCAGACTGAATTTTTAAAAGCTCTATGCTGCTCACAGGGGACATACTGCTCACAGGGGACAACACTGCAACCAACAATGACAGAGTCTCATTCTTCTCAAGCGTTTATGAAACATTTGGTAAAATTGACTACTTGCTGGATCATAAAGAAAGACTATTTTACTTGGGTGTCTGGTGTCTCCTACTAGGTGTTGGGCAGTCTGCCACCCAGAAATTTTTACAGATGCCGCTATGTATGACACATAGGCACCAATGGATATGAAATAAAGTTTGTCACTCTCACAGTAAAACAGCAAAAGATTTCCCCAGGAGGAAAGGCTCAGGTTTGGTCTGGAGTAAAGCAAGAGTGAAGGAGGGCAGATGACTTCAGCTTTTATTGGTTAGGAGGTGGGACAAGGTGGAGGTTCCCTCATGTGGGATAGAGACTGCTGGTGTGTAGAGGGCAGAAGGTACATACATACGGTCTACTTTAACAGGTCATCCAGGAAGTGGGGTGGAAAAGAGAATAAGGAGAAAGGGGACTAAAGGAGCACGTCAATGATCACAACTTAAAGACAGAGTCTGCCTCTTTGTAACGAAGACTCAGCAGATTGGCAGTTGAAGGACTGAAGTCATTCAGAGTATGTAACCTGTCCACTAAAGAATTAAGCTAAAATCCAGGAATAAAAAATATCTAGGAAAAAACCTGAGTTAAGTAATACAGTTCTAAATAAAGCACTTCTAAATAATTCATGGATCAAATAAAAAAATCAAACTAGAAATTAGAAAATATTTTGAGCTGAAAGATAATGCAGATACTACATATCAAAATTTGTCGATACAGCTAAAATTAGAGGAAAATTTGTAACCCTAAAGGTATACATTAGAAAAGAAAAATGGCTGAAAATCAGTGATTTAAGCTTTCTCTTCAAAATATAGAGGAAAACAGCAAAATGTGCCTGAGAGAAAGAACCCAATAAATAGCAGAAATCAATGAAATAGAAAGTTAATGTATAATAGAGGAAATCTACAAAATCAAAATCTGGCTTACTGAGTAGATTAATAAAATTGACAAATTCTTGGCAAGTATAAATGATCAAGAAAAAAAAAAAGAAATACAATTACCTGCGTCAGTTATGAAAAAGAGGACCTTACTATGAAACTTACAAAAATACACTAAAAGACTCTTATGGACAATTTTACACCAATAAGTTTGGCAATTTTGATGAAATGGATACATTTTCAAAAAATACCATAAACCAAAGCTGACAGAAGAATAGAAAAATTGAATAGCCCTATTTTTATTAAAAAGATTGAATCATTAAGAAGGGAAAGTGGGAGGCTTTCCCATAGAGAAAATCATAGGTTTGATGGGTACATAAGTGGATTTTTGCAAACATAAATGTAAGAAATAAAGCAAGTCTTTCACAAATTCTTTTATAAAGTATGAAAACAAGGAATATTTCCTAACTTTTTATGACACCAGCATAATTTTTATTATAAAGCCTGACAAGGAAATTACAATCTTTCTCATGAAAACAGATGTAAAAATTATTAATAAAACATTTAAAAATCAAATCCAGTTACATGTAATAATACATCATGACTAATGGGATTTATTTCACAGATGCAAGGGTAGTTTAACATTAAAAAAATCAATTAAAGTTATCAGGAAAAAAAAAGAAAAAAGTCATGATCATTTCCAACAAAATGCAGAGAAAGCATTTGGTAAAATTACAATCATATTAATGATTAAAAAAAAAACTCTTGGCAAACTTGAAATAAAATATGATAAATATATCTATTTAAAAACCTATAGGACACATCATGTTGAATGGGGATTGTATTAGTCAGGGTTCTCTAGGGAAACAGAATCAACAGGAGATATCTGTCAATAGTATGAGATTTTATAAGAGTTCCTCACGTGACTGTGGGAATGCACAGGTGCAGGTTCCACAGGCAGGCTGCGAACCAGGGGCTTCATTGGATGAAAGTTCAATGACGGTCTTTGATGAGTTTCCGGGAGATGCTGGCTGTTCAAAGATGAGCTGGGAAATTCTCTCTGAATGCTGAAATCACTTCCCCTTATAAGGCATTCAACTGATTGGATAAAGCATCACTCATTGCTGATGGTAATTTTCCTGGCTGATGTAGATGTAATCAGTTATCTATGCAGTAAACTCACTGGTAACTAAAGTCCATAAATGTCCCTGTATTACAATTAGCCCAGGGCTTGCTTGACCAAACAACTGGGCACAATTACCTTGCCAGGTTGACATATTAGCCTAACCATTATGGGGATATATTCAAAACTTTCCCACTGGAGATTAGTGCAATAATGCAAGAAAAAGAATTAAATAATGACTAAAAAGGAAGAAATAAACTGTTGTTATTTTCAGATGACAAGGTTGTGCACCTAGACCCTCTCAAAAGAATCTGTAGACTATTAGAATCAATAAGTGAATTTAGTAAGGTTGTTGGATACAAGTTAGATATACAAAAGTTAATTTTATTTCTATATGTAAGAAGTAAACAATCAAATAGAAAATGAAATATGAAAAATAGTACCATTTACAATATCATCAAAGAATATCAAATACCTAGGAATAAACTTAACTAAAAATGGAGAAGAAACTACAAAATACTATTGAGAGAAATGAAAGAATCCTGAATACATTGATTGATATAACATGTATTTAGATTTTGAGAGTTAATATTGCAAAGATACAATTTATTCCCAAATTAATCTATAGTTCTATCACAATCTCAATCAAAATCCCAGGAGTTTTTATAGTAGAAATTGAAGAGATTATTCTTAAATTCATATGGAAATGCGAAAGACCAAGAGTAGCCAAGGTGATCTTAAGAAGAACAAAAATGAAGGACTTAAATTATCAGGTGCCAATTAAAGTATAAACCTATAGTAATTAAAACAGTGTATATTGGGGCTAAGTTAGAGAAATTGATTAGTGAGAACAGAATAGAGTTAAAAAATTCTCACACATATTGAATCATCTCACTTCTGACGAAGATTACACTGCAGTTCATCAGGGAAAGGTTGGTCTTTTTAGTAAATAGTGATGCATTAACTGTCTATCCCCACCTCACACCATACACAAAAATAACATTTATATGATTTCAGATATAAAAGTGAAAGTTAAAACAATAAAGCTTTTAAAATAAAATATAGAACATCTTTCTGACCTTGGAGCTGTCCTTCCTCTGGGGCCATTTCATTCAACCTCAGGGTCCCTCTGATACACCAGTTTCCTTGACATCTCAGCCTCCCCTCCCCAGGATCCACCCCGCCTCAGCAAGGACCTGATAACTCTAACCTGTCCTTTCTGTACTACCATAATGGAATATGTGGGGCTTTGTGAGCCCACCCTCTGGCTTATCCATCAAGAATTCTTCCTAAGCCATTGCACTTCCACTGCCCATTTGTTAAGAGGCAGCAGTGCCACCTTGAGCAACTACACAGTATACATAAAATGAGAACACTCTGATTTGATCTTCTGAACTTCTCTCTTTCTCTCTGTTTGTTCCTCTTTGAAAACTTTCCTTCTCCTAATTCTTAGAGTTGGAACCTCATTTATGTAATATTCTGTGATCTGTCTTTAGGATGCCATACAATGTAACTCTTTCATATGAATCCATCAGACTTGCCTCCTGATATTTAGAAGGGAGCTATTGGAATTAAAAACAAACACTACATACAATAATAAGAACAACAAAAACAGGAATCTTTCCTCTTTTGATGAAACCTAGCTTATAAGAAAGTAGTCTTGCTGTGGACTTAAAAAATTAACCATTGTTCTCAAAGCAGAATGACTTTCAAGTAACTGTTCTGCCCTGCCTTGTGTACAACAAATCTTATGTCTTGACTTCAAAGGGGAAAGACTGCAGGACAACATGGTTTACAAGGGGAATTAAAAATGCAGAGTTTTAATTGTTTCTAAATGTCTCCATTACACATTCTGTTGCCTGCACCAGAAGTTATCCACTTCCCCATTTGCCTTGTCAACCTTTAATTTGTAAATGTAGAGGAAATTTTAAAACATAGAGGAATCACTTCTTCAGGAAACTCTTACCAGATCTCTTTGATTATGTCAAATTATTCTGCTACAGATTCTTTTTGCTCCCAACCTCTCTCCTTCATAGCACTTGTCTATTTTTTTTGTAGGATTTTGTGATAAATGTCTGCCTTTCTCACTGGATTGGAGATTTCATAAGAGCAAGGACCTAGCAATTTTTGCTTCTTATTGTGTCACCAGTAACTAGGACAGCCTGAGACATGGTAGACTCTGAAAAAAATACTATAAAATACTGTTACAATATACCCCATAAATAATAAGAATTCATATATAATGTGACTTAATTAATTCCTGTCCTATGTTCAGCCCTCTTCTCAAATGTAGGAAGTAGGGAGTGGAAGCTAAAGTGCTTACTTTCTAAGGGAGGATGTGGTCGGGTGAGTGAGGTTAGAAGGTTAAATAATTTGCAGACAGTCCTGTCTTGGGAGGTCGAGGGTGGGTCCCACATATGATGGCCCAGTTTTCTTGGATCAAGCTGAGGAAACAAGTGCTAGCTCACTATTCCTGGGATAACTGATACTGCCCTGGAAGTCTCAGTTAATAAAGGATCCACCAGTTTCTACTGGACCCAGTAAACATCCCATCAATAGTCAATCTTTAAAGTGCCACCAGGTGGCACTAACCCACAGCCAAGACAGCAATAGGTTTGGATTCAGCAGCAGGACCTCTGCAATTCCTGGCCCATCACTTTCTAACCCATTCATTTGATTATCTTCACAGTAATGTGACCATAATTAAATTGTTTTGGTTTGTCCACTTACCATGTCATAGTGAGATTTTTTTCTCTATTGTTGAGTGGATGAATACACAGCACAGGAGCTGTGTAAATTCAGTGATGGTGAAAAGATAGGGTAGAGTTGGTTGTGAGGTAAAAGTATCTTCCATTAAATCAATATACCTTGAAATGCCCTCATTCCAAAGATCCATACAGAGGTCTTATCTATTTATTCTGTGGAGATATCTTGATTCTGAGCATTAGATGAACTCAAATATTTGATCATGGCTGCAGAAATACAACACAATGAAAGATATTTGGTGGAAATAGCAAGCCCACAAAACAGGCATTTTATACTATAATGGCAGACTCAAAGGATTAAAACAAAATCAGTTTTACTAATAATGATAATAAAAGCAGTGAACATTACTTGCCAGACTTGCTGGATGCTGTAATGGGCATTTTCACATATATTACACCATTGAATCCTTACAATTAATAATCTTTGAGGTAGGAATTATATTCCATTTTTATAAAGGTAGAAATTGAGGTATAAAGAGGTTAAGTGACTTGCCAAATGTTATTAAAAACATAGCAGAATTGAAATTGAGGAAACTGTTTATTGTTTAGAAATTCAAACACAAAAGCTGTGTTTTGTACTTGCCTCATTTGATTTTAAGAAAGATACATTATAGAGATCTGTGAAAATCTCTGGACAAGAAGTATACAGTTCTCAAAATTTTGTTGTGTAATTTGAAAAGATTTGGCTATTTAAAAAAACTATAGTTGGAGAAGACTTCCAGGAATACGGCATTAGAGTAGGTCAGAAGGGCTCAACTCTAATACAAATACAACAAGGAAGGGCAAAAAGCTGTCTGGGGGAGCTGCTTTGGGGAACTGCAGACCAGGAGAGTGCTGTGCATTGTGCTGGAGGGAGAGGGACAGAAAGACAAAGATGGGAATGACACCCATCCCCCACTCTCAAGGTGAACGGCCAAGGTAAAACCTGTGGCTCACTGCAGCCAAATGAGAGGAGAACAGATGTCTTTCTCCCTGGGAAGAGGGAGGGTGTGGTGGAGAGCAGAGAGTAGTTTCTTTTCAATGAGTTTGGTCAGCAGAGCCCACTTTGAATCTAGGTTTTGCCTGCCCAGCAAGTGGAGATTGAAAGAAACATCTCCATGGAAAGATTGGCCTAAAAGCACTATCTGCTGGAAAGCAGGGAAACTGCAAGAAGAAAAAAAAACTATTTTGGAGGCTCTCATGTCCCAGACCCCTTGGATCTGGTCTGCACCCCAGTAGTGGATCCCTGGTCCTGTTTTGTTAACTTAAAATTGTATCTTAAGCAATTTTAAAGATTTAGAATAAGTTGAACCAAAAATCAGAGAAGAGCCATGAAACAAAACCACTAGGCAAGAGAGAGAAATTGACCATCAGAGTAAATTCACCAACATAATCAGCAAAAAATAATAAGCCATACTAAGAAATAAGAAAACATGGCCCAGCCAAAGGAACAAATAAAAAATCCTGACAAGATACAGGATTTAAGACAACTAATCAATGATGTTCACACAAATCTTCTAAATCAAATCAAGGAGTTGAAGGAAAATATGGCTAAAGAGGTAAAGGATTTTAAGAAGACATGGACTGAGCATAAAGAACATTTTGAAATCCTTCAAGGAAAAGCTAACAGCTTATGGGAATGAACGCTACAATGGATGAGATTAAAAATACATCAGAGGCATATAAAATCAGATTTTAATTGGCTGAAGACAGAATTAGTGAATTAGAGAAAAGAGTATCTGAACTTGAAACGATAGAACAGAAAGAGAAAAGAATGGAAAAATATTGAACAGGGTCTCAGGGAATTGAATGACAACACAAAAAGCACAAACGAACACACTGTAGGTGCCCCAAAAAGGTAAGAGAATGGAAAAGAGGCAGAAAGAATATTTGTGGAAATAATGACTGAAAATTTACCAAATCTTATGAAAGACATAAACAGCAATATCCAAGAAGAGCAACTCACACCAAACAAAATAAATCAGAATTTATTTTGATAAATACAAAATAAATACACACTGAGATAGCTACTATTCAGAATGTCAAATGCCAGAGATAAAGAAAGGATTCTGAAAGCAGCAAGAGAAAAGCAATGCATCATAAACAAGGGAAGCTCAATAAGACTAAGTGCTGATATCTCATCAGTAACCATGGGGGAGAGAAGGCAGTGGTATGATATATTTAAGGTACTGAAAGAGAAAAATGGTCAGCCAGGAATTTTTTATCTGACAAAACTATCCTTCAAAAATGAGGGTAACACTGTCGCCATTGTTATTCAATATTCAATATAGAGGTTCTAGCTAGAACAATTATGGTAGATAAAGAAATAAAAGGTGTTGGAGAAGATGCTGAGAGTCAGAGCATAAAGGGTTAAGCATTCAAAAAGCATGCTTGCTCTGGGTAAAAAAAAAAAAAAA
>JAQZBX010032616.1:0-25772 GCA_029593785.1 Cabassous unicinctus
AAGTTTAAAATAGGCCAGGGCACATGTAGTGTTCTTTTCTTACTTTTGAAGTCAATCCAAAGAGAGAAATGAGGCCCATATCATTCATGATGTCCATAAAATAATAGTTATAATAATTACCATTGCCAAGAAAAAGTACGCCTCTTCTATGTAGGGAGGCTCATGGAATAAGTTCTTAACAATTCCAGAAATTATCCTTACAGTGTTCCAAGTACCAAGTGTTTTGTAAGTTTAATGCTTGTCCCAAACCTTTGAAAGATCCACATTGTTTCCTGGAGTTTGATATACTATACATCTTTGATTTTAATATGCATTTTTTTCATATTTTAACATACCTGAGGTTGGAATGTATCCTGTTTCAATGACAACTTAGATTTATTGAAATATGCTGTTTCATTTGATCGAGTTCCACTTAGAAACAAAAGGGGTATTTTGTTATGTACAAACCTGGCCTTTCATTATGTAGAAGTCTCGCTTTTTAAAAATATTTAAGACAATGAAATCATCTGACATAATTCTGCACAGGCATGTCTTAGTATATTTACATTTCAGAAAGTCTCCTAGAGCATAATTTCTATTTCAAATGAATTTATGTGCCTACTTGTGTGCTAATATTTGCTCTGAGTAATATTGAATTTACTTGGCATTTGTAATCTGACAGGAAGAAAATTGTTTGGAACTGTGCTGAGGCATCTTGAGTACTTAAGAAGAGTAAATAAGATTTCAGTTATTGTACCACAGTGTTTAATTCCCTTATCTATAAATGCATGAATAGTGATTTTTCTATGATTTGGATCTGCCCTATTATATAAGGTATTTGAGAGGATTTGTTACTATGTCCTCTGAAAGATTTCTCTGAAACAGTCGAGACAGCAAACTAAACTTATAATACAAGGCTTGACTGTTCTGATCTTACTAAACTTCTGTTATTTTCAGAGGTCCCCATATCATTCAAGGAAGATGCTGTGGACTTGTATGAGAGTACTCTAATTTGAACATGATTTGAAATTTTATTGGACAGACCTGCCTTTTTTTCTTCTATATTATCAGTGCCATTTATTAAAAGCAAGGTAATTACATGTCATATTCCTTCAGCACAGAAAGCCTGGAATGTAAAGTGAACTTATTTCAAAATGAATTATATAACATTAAACTATTGCTTGAGGACTTGGATAAAGGAATGTAGAAATACTAATATTTTCCTCAGTTCATTCTTTTTGCAACTAGATTAGGAGGATAGAGTTTATATATTCCTGCATAAATACACATCAATATAATAGAATTAATCTTATTTAAGAATGCACTTATTAAATTTATCAGATATTTAAAGATGGAAACTATATTATATAAAATGACAAACCTCATGAATTTATGATAAAAGTAGATATCAACTATATTGATTTTTCGGGAAGACACCTGGGAACAACAGAAGATGGATTTATGGGAAGATATTCTAGAAAAAAGGCTGTATTGCTTTAGAACATAAATAGTTAAGTACCATTGTCTACTTCTGTATGTTGGGTTGTTTGATCAATTTGGACTGCTCAGCTTGAGTTCTGGTGACCTTGGGCCAATTTCTTAACCTACCTATGCCTCAATTTCTTTATCTATAAAGTGAGAATGATAACAGTTCCTACTTTTTTAAGGGTTTTGTGATAATTAAATGATAAATAAATTGTACTAATACATACAAAGTATTATTACATATAAAGTATAAAGTACTTAATTAGGACAGGGTCTGGCACATAGCAAGTGCTCCATATATGTGAGCTATTACTGTTGTTTTGACAGGTTAATTGTTGATATATGCGGATGTTAAGAATTATAAGCAAATGTGTAGGAGTAGAAAAATTTAATCAAGTCATATAGGGCTTTCCAAGAGACCTAATCATGCAATATTTAAGCTAGAAGTAACCTAAGAGTCATCTAGTCCAACAGTATTATTTTGCAGATGAAGAAGCAGATGTTTGTGGGAAAAATAGATTTTCCAGTGTCTTACAACAAGTTACTTGCAGAGTAAAGACTAGAACCTTGACTCATCAATAACTGAATCCAACACTCTTTCCAGAGTTCTTGGTGCCTTAATAAAGGTTACTCCATGAAATATCTCAAATGCATACCGAATGGATGAGGCTACCGCCACTCAAAATCTGAAAATAAAAGCAAAGCTGGATTTATTGCTTACTTAAGTAAGGGAGAGTTTTACTGGTCAGGCAAAGTCTCAATAAGCAAAGAAAACTGCTCATTTTATACACGGTTTTGGGGAAGAGCTTGCGTTGGGTGTGTTAGTTTCAGGGGCAGGAGTGGGTAGATGTCAGTCTTAGAGAAGAGGTAGTGCTGCTTACAGAGGGGGCACGTGGTGACAGGCAGGTGGTGAGGGCACCTTAGAAGTGGGCTCCCTGAAGCAAAGTCGCTGATGACTGGCTAACTTTCAAAGCTTGAGGTTCTCACTGATTGGTTGGCTCTCAGAGTCATGTTCACCCAAGCAAGTTGTCCACGACAGATTGGACAGGTTAAACCAGCTTTGCTGGTATTTGTTACCATGGCTTTCTTTTTCTAAGAATGTGGGGACTTTTTTTTTTCTCTTAAAACAATTCTCCAGTGACAGATTGTTCAGTTAGAGAAGAATTGATTAATTGGAAAGTGGGAGTTTTCAGTTTGTTTTATTCATGCAGAAGCAAAAAGATTTGAAGGAAGACATGGTGTTACCTCACAAGAGCCACATTCCTCTCCCGTATGTTCTCCATTAAGCAGCAGGAAGCAAATTGAGCACCCTACCTTCCCAGGGGGAGAGCTTGAAAACCATAATTAGACCTTGAATGAGCTTTTCTGACCTTGGCACTCAGTACCACACCTCTCTTGGCCTCTCCTTCAGTGTCTCCTCCAGAGTTAGGGAGTTAGGTTTCCTACCTCCCACTTAAGGTCTCCATTGCTGTCCCCAGGTGCTTCTGCTTATAACAGTAAATGTATTCATAAAGCCACAATATGAACTGATGCATCAAGATACATTCCATGCACAGGAGACACAAGGTATATATCTACTCCCGTGTTTCCCCCTTACCCTGAGCCACAGAACACCTTTTATGAGATGTTATACTAGGCTGACATCACCATTAAAAATAAAAGTAAGCAATGGAAGGGCTTGTTGCTCATCTTTCTTCCACATTGTATCCCCTGAACTTACCTTTCTTACCTGACTTCCTGAATCAAGAAAGGGCCTTACTGATGTCCCTCGGTTAGCACATCTAATCTGTTGTTTAACTCTGATACAATTAAATCTGAGCTAGGTGTCTTCTCTTCATACCAAGAGCTTTGATCTTAAGCATGATTCTGGTCTGCTCATAACTGAATCAACATGACCTCTTTCTCTCAGTACCACGTGTCTCATCAAAAGTCATCTGACATGCTACAGATAAAGCTATCTTTGCTGCTGGGGCTTTGATCTGGCTACTCCTCTGCTCATGTCTTACAGAAACATCAAAAGCCTTAGCCTATAATTTAAAGGCTACTACCTAAGTTTCCAAGGCTTCTGGTTGCCAGGGGAAGACCTCCCTCCCTACTTTGTGGCATATTCTGAGGGACAAGTTACCAGCTAAACACATTAGTTATCATAGGCACATGTTAGAAGGTCAGGAGCCACAGAATTACCACCTCAAAATCTCTAAATTTCTGGGTCTACCCAGGAAAAACAGGGATGCAGGAAAAACACAGTAAGCTCAAGATTTCTCTCCTGTCCACAACTATCAAGAGATCCACTGGGAATGTCTAAAAGCAGGTGACTTTCTCAGAATATGGGGAAAAAAAAGTGTTGGAAGTCCTTACTAAAGAAAGGGATACATCAAGCTATATAATAATTATTGTAGGGGGTGATGTCATCAACATGGAGACATAAGACATCCCCTGGAAAAGTCTCCCTAGAGATTCAGCAGATAAAAGGACAAATTCCACTTGCTTAGAACTCTGGAGCATGGTAGAGACTGGAAAAGGACTCCACAAGTGCTGAATCAAAGAAAGAGAAAAAATTTAAGGTATAAATTTCTGTCCTGGACTGCAAGCCCACTTCCCTCCCCCTCACTCGAACCCACACAGATTGGTAGTTGCTCAGTGGTAGTGGCCCAGATCCTTCCCACCTCCCACTGGGGACACAGACTGCAAAGCCACTCACAAAAGCCAGTTGGAGCTCAGAGCAGGTCCAGGCAAGGAAACCCATCCTCAGAGACCTTGGGAGGAACACAAGCCTCTGAGGAGTGCTGCATACAGAAGGGATCCCCTGGGGGAGGGGACAGAGACTGAAGTAGAACCAAGGCTGGCAACTGGTGAGCTCATGGTAGTTCTTCCAGATGTGCAGTTAGAGCTTTGATTTTAGCTCTTTCTTCCCTCCGTCCCCCTTCCCCCTCCTCCTACTCCCTCCCCCTTCCCCGCTCCCCCTCTTTTGAAGTGTAAGATTTCACTTTATTGTTACATCAATCTCACAAATAAACCCAACACAGTCAGAAACTCTGAGCAGATAAAGTGCCAATGCAGAGGCCAGGCATCAGGAGGGAGGAATCCAGTCCATTTCCGTGTTTCTAGCATGGAAAGATATTTCTATTACACAGAATGAGAGCAGCTGACATACCAGGAATTCCATTCTATAAACTCTTGGAGCTAAGGATTAGAATATCTTACCAATTGGGGGTCTGTGCAGGGCAAGGAAACAGAAAAATCAGAAAACATTCATTCTTCAGATGAATCAGGCATAGAAATATCAAATGACAAAAACGAGTATTTTTCTCAACTCCCTGTGTTAGACATTGACATCAAATAAGGAATAAACAGATTATCAGTCCTACATGGTTACTTATTGTAGACTTCAGTAGACACCTGTTCTCCTTCTAGAGATACCACAGAGAGAATTTTTTAGGATTTGGGGAAGAACTGTGCCAGAACTGACCTCACTTGCTTACATTGCCACTCCCCCAATGCAGCCCCAGTGCTTACTCTTGGCCATCAAGGATATCTGGGCTGTCAGAGTAATCACCTTGGCAGCATTTAAAAAAGCCTAGTGATGCTCAAGACTTTCCATATTGTCTCTGGACATTAGGTGCATCTATCAAGCCTGGGGTTTAAAATTACTTGGATAGAGAACTCAAATGATTTGACTGCATTGAATGAGATTGTGATATCCTAAGCACAGATCACCCCAATTCTTTCTATACCAAAATTGGAATATCACTGACTGACTCTTGGAGGTTAGGAGGATCACTAAAGTTCTCTTATCATTACCCTGGCCCCAAATAATTCCTAACTCAAAGGTCTAGAAGCAGTCAAGTCTTTCCAGAACCTAAGAGTTCATGGCTTCACTTGGTCCACAGGGAATCCAAATAAGGAGAAACCAGGCCAAAATGCCTCATTTGTGGCCAAGAATCAGGGCTCGGGGTGGAATTTTCAAATAGAAAATTAAGGATTAAAATATTTCAACTCAGTTCTAGGATAAGATGCAGGGCAAAGTGGTACCATGATAAGTGGGGGAGGATAATGGGGAAGACTCAGTGAAAGTGTGCAGGTTCCTCCTAGTAAGAGAATGGGGTGAAGCTGGAGAGGGCACTGAAAGCTGGTAACCCCGGGATCACCCCAGCTGAGTGTCAGCTGTGACCTCCCCTTATTGTGGCTGTGCTTAGGGTTCCCGAGCTTCCCCTATATAGGCTGACAGTAAGGGATCCTTGAGAATGACCCCGTGATAGCTGGCTTCAATAGAGCTGTCTAGGAGTTCAAATGTGGGTCACCAAGATCCTAGTCCTTGGGGAGAGTCTGTGAGGCCAAAGAAGTTGAACATTCCAGAGAGCTATTTTCTGAAACCTAGACTAGAGATTATTGATGGGGCCTGGCAAGGTTCAAAGTAGAATCACTCTGGAAACTATTGCTATGAACCCAAGTTAGTCACAGGAATCTCTTAAAGGGATACTCACAGCTGGTTATTTTTCTGACTTCTCTGAACATTTTATGATCAAATTAGAGGAGACTCCATTACAGATATCTCTGTACCTAAGCTGTCACACCAAAAAAACATAGATTCAAGAAATACCTGTGATCTCCCCAATACTTTGAGAGGAGTCAGGAAATATTGGGCAGTTAGAAAAAGTTGTCTTCAACACTGTCTGCTCCTGACCTGCTTCTTTCCTTGTACCAAGACAGAGCTGAACAGTTTCTCACCCCTCAGTGTCCTGCCTGGAAGTTTCATCCCCTACCTCCATCCTAGAAAGCTTTCCTTTGGTAGACCATCCCACCAACTGATTCTACCTAGTCTACTCATCCACTTTGGCCCTGGTCTGGAATTTTTTTATCTCCTTTCCCTACCCCTGTTCTCAGCTACCTCAGACATTCAAAGGCACAAAGAGGCTAGGCAAAAATACTAACTGGATATTGCAGGTATAAATATCTGACAATGATGCTCCAATTATTTACTGAAGCCTTCAATTCCTTCTTAGAGAGTAATTAATGTTCATTTTCTGTTCCGTCCCCATTCTCCTCTCCAAAAAGTTCAAGGTGAGAGACCATCTCATTCATCTTTGTACCCTCAGCTGTGAGGCACCAAGACAAATGTTTAAATAGCATATTTAACATATGCTATCATATTATATGGGAGTTTTAGTGGATGTATCACACAGGAGAGAGGGCTATTTAGATTCCCCTTAGCTTCTAGCCCCAAAGCGTATTTTATTCTCTACCCTATTTTTTTATACACTCTCACCTCTTCTCCTTCCTCTCAAGACAAATGAGGCAGCCTGGGAGAATAAATATAGCCTTGGCTTGGAAGTCAGATCTGAGTTTAGGTCTCTTTATACCATTGACTCATTATATGAACCTTCTTTGTCTCTCTGGAATTTTAAATAAAAGGATTGGAATACATAATCTCTCTGGGTTCTTTCAGATAAATTCATACTTGAGAAATCAATGAATGATTTAGAAGAATTCCAAATTCCAAGACACAGGTATTCTATACCTCTTTGAAACAGTTGAAAGAAGGTAAAGATCAGGTTCCTGCTTATAATACATTGAGCTATAGGAAAAGAAGCAAGTGTGTCTAAGGAGAAATAGAACCTGGTAGCCCCTATACTTGAATAATAAAAGAAAATTCCTGGAGGAAGAAGAAGAAATAGTCCATAAGGAGGAAAGGTCTATAAATTAATTGATCAAAGGAGGAAAAAAACAATGGCTATAACCAGACAATATCTCTAAGCACAGACTAATGGGGAGGAGCCCCTGGAGCTTCTGTTGGAGAGGAGAGAGACTTGGTCCACAGCAAATTCTGTTGCATTTGGTTCAAACCCAGGTTTCTCAATATTTCAACCTGATGTGTGTGCATATGTGCAGACATGCTGCAGGCTGTAGTTATGCGTCGGAAGTATTGTCTTCATTCAAAGAAACTGTCTCTACAAAAGAGATTTCTTTCTTTTCTGTCTTCCCCATGATCAGTCAGTGCTTATCCAGGTTTATGATGTACTTCAGGGATCAGAGAGTCTGGAGACTAAGGGACAAGTTTTTCTCATTGCCATCAGTCACTGCTGGGCAGTCCAGGTGGAGGGAGCCCAGTATGGTCACTAGACGCTCAATCTGGCCCACTACTTTGAGATGCCAGGGTAAGAGAGAGCTTCTCCCCTGCATGCTTGTGAGATTTGACATGGTCCTGGAGTCCCAATCTGTCCAGACTGGTTGAAGGGATAAGATTACACTGACAGCCTGTGTCAACCAAGTTTTTCATATTCTTTCTAGCACACTGGCAAGAAATCAAAATCATGTCATCATCCTCAGACTTCTTAACCCCTCAGACTTACTCTGATGGGGTTTGTTGGTCTTGGAGGCCCAAGGGATACGAGTGCTTGGGAATTTAGGCTGGTTTCCATGAATGCAGAATGTTATGAGGTTGGGAGACCCTGGATGAGCCCAGCTTCTTGAGGCTGTGCAGAAGCAGCAGGTCGGGGGAGTCCTTGTGGATGAACTGCACCGCCTGCTTCATCCAGGCCTGCCACGGCCATGCACCACCTCCTGCGTGACTGTCTCTTTGTGGCCACCCTCAGTGAGGAGCCCTGTCCAGCTGTGGCCGACCCTGGAATCACCGACAGCTAGGGAGTGCTTGGAGTCCCGCCGTCAGGGCACTGCCCAGCTTTGCAGACTCCAATGGTGTGGAACCTGCTTCTCCAAGCTAACAACCAAAGGGCAGGCAGCACACTCCAACACTGGGAGAACTCAGTCTTTCTTGTTTTGATGTAAGCACTTAGGGCCATAAATTTCCCCCTCAGCACTGTCTTTGCCATATCCCATAGGTTTTGATATGTTGTGTTCTTGTTTTCATTCATCTCAAGATATATACTGAATTATCTTGTAATTTATTCGACTACTGATTATTTAAGAGTGTGTTGTTTAATCTCCATATATTTATATATTTTCCCTTTTTCCATCCATTATTGATTTCCAGCTTCATTCCGTTATGATCAGAGAAAGTGATTTGTATAATTACAACCTTTTTAAATTTATTGAGATTTGTTTTGTGACCCAACATATAGGCTATCTTGGAGAAGGATCACGAGGAATTGAAAAGAATTCATATCCTTCTGTTTTGGGGTATAATGCACTATAGATATCTGTTAGAGCTAGTTCATTTACCATATTATTCAAACTCTCTGTTTCTTTATCTTCTGCCCAGATGTTCTCTTCAATGATCAGAGTGGTGTATTGCAGCCTCCAACTATTATTGTAGAGATACATATTTCTCACTTCAAGTTTGCCAATGTGTTCCTCATGTATCTTAGGTCAGCCATGTTAGGTGCATAATATTTATTATAGTGTTTCTTCTTGGTGAATATACACTTTTATTAATATATAATGAGCTTCCTCATCCCTTAGAACAGTTTTGCATTTAAAATCTATTTTGTTCAATATTAGTATCACACAACAGCACACCACACTGCACCACGCCACTCCACAACACACCAGAACACTCTGCACCACACTACCAAACTCCACTACTCCAGATCCCTTTTAGTTATTATTTGCATGGAATAACTTTTTCCAATCTTTCACTTTCAATCTGGTTGTGTACTTATGTCTGACATGAGTTTCTTGTAGACAGCATATAGATGTCTAATTTTTTTTTATCCATTCTATCAGTCTATATCTTTTGATTGTAGAGTTTAAGCCATTAATATTCAGTGTTATTATTGTAAAGGCATTACTTAATTTGTCCATTGTATCCTTTTTCCATTGTCATATCTTACTATTGTCTGTCTTATTATGTCTATTTTGTTCATGTGTTCTGTTTGATTTTATTTGCCTCTGTATATTTTTAACACTCTTTTTGTTTTCTCTAGGCACTATTATAGTAGGATTGCCCCCTAGTGACAACCTTTCCAGATCAGATTCCCCAGCCAAAACAGGGTCAGGGACCCACGAATGGGTTATAGTTCTATTCCAATGTGCTCCGGGGAGGAAATGCCAAAGGCTGCCAACCTTCTCTTTGACATCTCCCCAAATCTATTCATTTTTAATGTACCCAGCAGATCGCGCTCATTATCCAGCAGTTGTTCGCTGCCCTAAGATGTTGCTGTGACTTTAATTCTCGGCTGACTTAGCCCCTGATGCAGGTGTGGTTGAGACTGATGCTGCCAGCCTAGCTGGGATGAAACTGTTGCACAGCTTTCAACCCCTGGGCTCTGAGTTCTCTTATCATGTGCCACAACCTGTGCTGAGCCCTGAGTGGACGGGGTGAATCTGCCTGCACTGCCCAGAGAGAGACTGTTCAGACTGTGCAGCGTTTCCTCTCCTTCCTGGGGTGCACTGGGACCTGGAGTGCCACAGCCCTTTAAGGTGGACAGGGTGAATCTACCTGCTCTGCTCTGAGAAAGTGATCAAACCCACCCAACTTCTACTCCTGCTAGGCGCAGGGGCCCAAGCAGTTGAATATCAAAATGCATAGTTGCAGAAACAGGAAAAAATTTGTCAACCAGTAATTTTGACAGTGAAGTTGCAGCTTGAATGACATTAAATATGTGATTTTGAAAATACTGAATTTAGAGTAATTATTGTGCTTTGTGTTGATCTGAAAAACATAACACTGGTTGTTGAAGAAGCATGTTCAAAAATATTTAATTCCCTTCAGTCTTACAGATTATATTGGTTTCTATGCACCCGTGAAGCTTCAGTCATTTAGCTCAGCTACATTGCTAAAGTAATAATATATTAATTCTTTCAGTACAGTGGTGTTTCATACCATTATCATTTGCATACTCTAGAATAATTTAGAAAGAAATGTGTAATATACAATGTTCAGAAAAGCAAGCAAAAGGTCAAGGAACATGCTGGGTTCTTCTGAGACATGGTCCTAAGACAGCTTCATAAGCAATTATTCTACAAAATAGTAAGCTAATGTTTGAACATAATTTCCAAGATAAAGGACATTTTCACATAAATAATGAAGTCTTTTTTCTCAGGCACCTCAGAAGTATACAAAATAATTTTAGTCTGAACACATCTCTTGGAATGTGTTTAACCTGGTGTTTCAATAGATTTAAGATTTCCAGGGTTTCAAAAGGGCCAGATTTTATTTGAAATAATCAGAAGAGAAAGTAACTATCTTCTGAAAGAGGTGAACTTAATCACTACCAATGAAAAAGTATCCTCCGTATTCATCTCTTATAGAAACAGAAAAATATAACATTTCCTTCCTTAGAATAATACAGATTGTACATATATATATATAATTGTTCCATTGTACATAATCAAACAAAGTCTGGAAACCAGCATGAAACCCTATAGTTCCCATGTTAAAATATTGAACATATGACCAAAACGTGAAAACTGCTAGAGTTGTCAGAATGAGACAGGACAAAAAGCTTTCTTACATATGTATAAACTAAATGTGATAATCTCCAAAAGGTTTTAAAATTTATAATTATTATCTCCTGTATAAAAACTTTAATCCTAAATTTAAAAAAAATCAATACAAAAACCACTTATTTGACCAGACCATAAAAGGCAGCAGTAAGCAGGACCCAGAGGAGCTGATGATATTCACATTTCTTACATGTACAACACTTTCACAATTTATCCCATAAAGAACTGGCTTTTCACTGTATTAAACTTATGCAATAAAGTGGACCTTTAGTTTTATAAGAGAAGCAGGTTGTAAAATAAAGTACTCTAATGAATATAGATGCAAATATTCTCCACAAAATACTTGCGAATTCAACCCAATAGGATATTAAAGAATTATACACCATGGTCAAGTGGGTTTTATACCACGTATGCAAGGTTTGTTCAACATAAGAAAATCAACTGTTGTAATAAATCTTATTGACAAAAGAAAAGGAAAAAAATCAAACAAATGATCATCTTGATTGGTGCAGAAAAGACATTTCACCAAATCCAGCATCTGTTCTTGATAAAAACACTTAGAGAAATGGAAGAGATGGAAACTTCCTCAATATGATAAAGGGAATATATGAAAAACCCACAGCTATCATCATACCCAATGTTGAAAGACTGAAAGCTTCCCCTCTAAGACCTGGAACAAGGCAAAGGAGCACACTGCCACCACTATTATTCAACATAGTACTGGACATTCTAGCCAGAGCAATTAAGCAAAAAAATATTTAAAAAATACAAATACAAAGAAATAACAGGCATCCAAATTGGAAGGAAAAAAGTAAATCTTTCACTATTTTCAGATGACATGATCTTATATTTAGAAACTCCTAAAAAATCTACAACATTACTAGAGTTAATACATGAATTCAGCAAAGTGGTCAGACACAAGATCAAAACACAAAAATCGGTAGTGTTTCTATACTCTAGGAATGAGCAAGTTGAGGAGAAAATCAAGAAGAAAATACATTTATAGTAGCAACCAAAAGAATCAAATATCTAGGGATAAATTAAACCCAGGATGTAAAGGACTTGTACACAGAAGATGACAAAACATTGCTAAAAGTAATCAAAGAAGGCCTAAATAAATGGAAGGACATTCCATGTTCATTGATTGGAAGACTATATATCATTAAGATGTCAAATATACCCAAAAACAATTTAGATTCAATGCAATCTCAATCAAAATTCTAATGGCCTAATTTGCAGAAATGGAAAAGCCAAGCATCAAAGTTGTTTGGATGGGTAAATGAGTAGCCAAAAACGTCCTTAAAATGGAGAATGAAGCCAGAGGACTCAATTTTCCTGACTTTAAAACATATTACAAAGTCACAGTGGTCTAAACATCAATGTACTGGCACAAGGATAAGTATATCGACCAATGAAATGGAATTGAGAGCCCATAAATAGACTCTCACATCTATGGCCAATTGATTTTAAACAAGGCTTCCAAGTCCACACAATTGGAAAAGAATACTCTCTTCAACAAGTCGTCCTGGGAGAACAAGATACCCATATCCAAAAGATGGAAAGAGAACCCTCATCTCATACCTTATACAAACATTAACTCAAAATGGATCAAAGATCTAAATATAAAAGCTACAACCATAAAACTCCTAGAAGAAAATATAAGGAAACATCTTCAAGATCTTATGGTAGGTGGTAGTTTCTTAAATTTTTTACTCAAAACACAAGCAAAGAAAGAAAAAGTAAAAAAATGGGACCTCCTCAAAATTAAACTTTTGTTCTTCAAAAGACTTTGTCAAGAAAGTTAAAAAGGCAGACTATTTAATGGGATAAAATATTTGTAAACCACATATCTGATAAGAGTTTAATATCCATATTACATAAAGAGATTATACAACTCAACGATAAAAAGAAAAGCAATTAAAAAAACCTTGAATAGACATTTCACCAGAGAGGATACACAAATGGATAAAAAGCACATGAAAAAATGTTGAACATTACTAGTTACTGGGGAAATGCATATCAAAACTAAAATAAGATGTCATCACACCATATAGAATGGCATTATTTTAAAAAAATAGAAAACTACAAGTGCTGGAGATGATGTGGAGAAATAGGAATTCTCTGTCACTGTTGGTGGAAATGTTGAATGGTGCAGCCACACTGCAGGACTGTTTGGTGGTTCTCCAGGAAGCTAAATATAGATCTTTTGTATGATACGGCAATCCTCCTATACACTAGGAATATACTCAGAGGAACTGAAAGCAGGGATGGGAACATACATTGGCACACCAGTGTTCATAGCAGCATTATTCACAGTTGCTGAAATATGGAACCAGCCCAAGTGTCCATTAACTGATGAATGGGTAAGCAAAATGTCATATATACATACAATGAAATACTTTTTAGCTGTAAGAAGAAATGAAATTAGAATGTATATGACAACAAGGATGAAACTTGAAGATATTGTGTTGAGTGAAATAAGCCAGGCACAAAAGGACAAATATTGTATGTTCTCACTAATATCAACTAAATACAATGAGTAAAATGGAGACAAACTCTATAGTATTGGTTACTAGGAGATAAAATGTGGTTTGAGAGTGGAAGCTGATGTTTGTTTGTAGGATTTTAAATAAGATTTATTGTAAAAGTGTGGAAATTAATAGAGTTGATGGTTACACATTATAGTGAGTATAATTAACACTGCTGATTTATAAACGTGATTGTGTCTGAAAGGGGTAGTCTATGGATGTAAATGTCAATTGAAAGAGAGCTAGAGAATAATCTAGGGAATGTATAACAGTGATTTCAGTGAGGATGAAGATTATGGTTAATAGTATAAATATAAGAAAGTTCTTCCTTTAAAAAGTGCTAAGAATATGGTGATACATAGGATAGTTATAACTAATGTAACTTATGGATGACAGTTAAGAGTAATATTGTAATATTTTTACAGCAATGGCAAAGAGTTTATATCAATTCTAAGGAACAAAAATAGGGGGATAGAAGAGGGTATAGGATTTTTCCTTTTGAAGTAATGAAAACATTCTAAAATTGAGTGAGGTGATGACAGCACAACTCTGTGATAAAAATGAGAGCCACTGAGTGTACATTTTGAATGGACTGTACAAAACATTGGAATGTATATCATAGGAAATCCTGTGGTGGAAGACAGATTGGTTAAAAGAGAAAATATGACAATGCTCTCTCATGAATAATAACAAATATGCAGTACTAATATAAAGTGTTAATAATCGGGTGGGTTGGGGGAAAATGCACCAAATGTAAGATGTGGGCTATAGTTAGTAGTAATATTTTGATGATACTTTTTCATAGTTTTTAACAAATATTTCACAACAATGCAAGGTGTTGGTGGTGGGGTGAAGTATCAGGGCCCTGTATGATGATATGCATGTATGTTTATAAGTTCACAACTTTTACTATACACTTATTGTTTATGTGTGTTCATGTATGAATGATATTTTTCAATAAATTGTATTTAAAAAATTTTGTGCATCAAAGACTTTGTAGTGAAAGTAAAATGACATCTTACACAAATATGAGAAAATATTTGGAAACCATATATCCAATAAAGGTTTAACATGCAAAATATATAAAGGAATCATATAACTCAACAATAAAAAGACAAAAATTTAAAAATATGCAAAAGACTTGAATAAATTTCTCCAAAGTGGATATACAAATGGCTATGAAAAGGTGCTCAACATCATTAATTATTAGGGAGATGCAAATCAAAACCATAATGAGTTATCATTTCACATCCACAAGAATGGCTATGATTTAAAAAAATAAAAAAATTACAAGTGTTGGAGAGGTTGTGAAGAAATTGGAATACTCACTCATTGCTGGCAGGAATTTAAAATGGTGCAGCCACTTTGGAAGACAGTTAGTTCCTCAAAAAGCTATGAATAGGGAAGTGGATGTGGCTCAAACAGTTGGATGCCTGTCTACCACATGGGAGGTCCTGGGTTTGGTTCCCTGTGCCTCCTAAAGAAGACAAGCAAGACAACGAGCTGAATGACAGACTGGCACAGCAAGCTGACTCAACAAGATGATGCAATGAGATGACACAATGAGGAGACACAACGAGGAAACACAATGAGAGAAACAACAAGCAGGGAGTGGAGGTGGCTCAAGCAATTGAACGCCTCCCTCCCACATGGGAGATCCCGAGTTTGGTTCCTGGTGTCTCCTAAATAGAAGACAAGCAGACACAGAGAGCACACAATGAATAGACACAGGGAGCAGACAGCGAGTTCAAAACAACGAGGGGTGGGGGAGAGAAATAAATAAATTAAATAAATCTTTAAAAAAAGTCTATGTCATTAAAACAAAAAAAAAAGCTGTGTGTAGAATTACCATATGACCCAGCAATCCCACTACTAGGTTTATACCCAGAAGAATTGAAAGCAGGACTCTAACAGATATTTTCACACTGATGTTCATAGTGGCATTATTCACCATTGCCAAAAGATGGAAGCAACTCAAGTGTCCATCAACTGATGAATAGATTAACAAAATGTACTATATACATAATGAAGGAATATTATTCAACTGTAAAAAAGAATGTGTATTGATGCTTGGGACGACACGGATGAACCTTGAGGACATTATGCTGAGTGAAATAAGAGACGCACAAAAGGACAAATATTGTGTTATCTTACTGATATGAACTAATTATAATAAGCAAACTCATAGAGATAGAATCAAAAATATAGTTTTTGGGATAGATTGGGGTAGAGAATGGGAAAGTGATGCTTAATTTGTACAAAATTTCTATTTAGGTTGATTGTAAAAGTTTGAAAATGGATGGTGGTGATGGTAGCACATTATCATGAGTGTAATTAACAGCAATGTATGTGAATGTGGTTGAAAGGGGAAGTTTTGGGTCACGTATGTTACTAGAAAGTTAGAAGCTAAATCATGGGACTGTATAACACAGTGAACCCAGTTTTGGAACATGGAATGGGGTTAATAGTACAAGTATAAGAATGATCTTTCATGAATTATAACAAATGTACAACACTATTACAAGGTGTTAATAATAGGTTGATATAAGGGAAAAATGCAACTAATGTCAACTGTGCAATATAATTAAGAGTACTATTCCAATATTCTTTTATCAGTTGTAACAAAGGTACAACACTAATGCAAAGTATCAACAACAGGGTGGTATATCAGAACATTTTACTTATTTACGTGACTTTTCTATAAGCCTACAAGTTTTCTAATTAAAGTATAATAATTAAAAACCATTATGCTAAGTGAAAGAAACCAGGCACAAAGCTCTGCATATGAAATACAAATAGAAATAAATCCACAGAAACAGAAATATATTAGTGGTTATGTAGGGCAGGTGAAGGTGGAGAGACTGAGAGGTAGTGCTAAGGGATGGGAGCTTTTCTTTTTGGAGTAATGAAAATGTTCTAAAATTGACTGGCGTGATGAATGCACAATTCTGTGATTATACTAAAAGCCATTGATTGTACACTTTGAATGGATTGTATGGTATGTGAATATTTCTCAATAAAACTGCTGTAAAATTATCTCTAATGTTACATAATTAGATATTTCAAAATCTTTTTTCATATAATAAACTTTATATATAGAGAACTTTTAGATTACATAAAAGTTACAACAAAAGTATAGGGGATTCCCATATACTCCACTCCTCCCCCTCCCACATTTTCCCTTATTAATAACATCTTACATTTTTGTGGTACATTTGTTACAATTGATGAAAAAATATTGAAGCACTGCCACTAGCCAAGGTTTATAGTTTACTTTTCACTGTACAGTTTTGCGGGATTTGACAAAATGTATAGTGGCTTGTATCTGTCATTGCAATATCATGCAGAGCAAGTACAATGACCTAAAAATGTCCTATATTCTATCTATTCTTCCGTCCCCTTCCTGTAAGAACCTCTGATAACCACTATCTTTTTTTATCAATGAAGCAAGTTCTTCCGTTACAACAATAATAATGTTTATTGTGTTCCACGGTTGCATTGCCCCTTACGTTTGTTCAGTCCTAAGCCTTGAGGATTTGGGGATGGTAATGCCCTTTCTGCTTCAGGTTGGGAGAAGGCTTAGATCTTATGGGGCAGATGGAAGAAATGTTTTGCTTGCAGTTGTAGATACTCTTTGTCTTTTGGGACAGGGGTTGTCCATCATTATCATTTTGTGAGTTGTCCTGCACGAGTCCGATGAACTGGAGAGTATGTGTTTGCTGCAAATCTGCTGAGATTCAGAGCTCAAGTGGCTCACAAACAAATGAAGATTTAAGTCTCTGGGACATATATTTAATGGGTATAGCTAATTGTAGGTTCAAATAAAAGGGGTAGACAAATCACGAGTAGGGTAATTAGGAATGAGTCTAACTCTGTTATATTGGGAAAATACATTTTCATATGGTCCAAAATAAGGCCTGTCAATGGAGTGCAGATTTCATGGGGTTGTGTGCCTTGCCTACAGTGTCCAGATGTCTCTATAGCCCTCGGGAGCATCTCTGTTTATGTTTTGTTTACTGAGGTAGGTAGTGAGACCCGCCTGAGACATGCAAAAGTATAAGCTCTGAAACACCCTCCTGACTCACTCTGCTGTCTCTTATCCATAAAAACTCTTTTGTATATAATGTTTCCCCCTTTTGGTCAAGGTCTTTTTCCAAATGTGTCATCGGTTGGCACTTGGTATTAGTCCCTCGGTGCCAGCGAGACTCATTCCAGGGAGGTGGGGAGGGAGAAAGAGTTTATTTGCTGTGTTTGGCTTAGAGAGAGACTATGCTTGAGAAACAAGAAAGATTTCAGGAGATAACTCCTAAGGCAGTAGTCAATATCTTTTTTTTTTATTGTTACTAATGTGAATTGTTTATTCTTTCAAGGACGTAATATGTCTTTTTATTCTAAATGTGAGACATCACAAGGTAATATGAGTAATACTATTAAATTACTAATATGTCACTGCAAATCTAAAGAGAATGCACCTAGAAACTCCAAAATAAACTCAGAATACTATTTTAAAAATTCCACATAAAACCTTGACTGCTCTTTGCCCTAGGGAGATACCATTTCACAAGGAACAAATATTGAATTCATTTCATTTTCCACAAAACCATCTCACGAAGGACTCCAACTGGAAAAGCAAACATATGTTAATAGCTAATCAAGAGAAAAAAAAAGAACTTACATTGACCCTCAAATTAAAAATTTTCACTCAAAGATACATCACTTTGTTCTCTAGTCCCTTTAAAAAAGCAATTTTAAAAAATCTTACTTTGATAGATCTGTTTGGCTTTTAAAAGTAACACCCTCTGTGTATTGAAAGGAAAAATTTGTTTTAATTTGCCTTTTTGGTCCCACACCATCTTTCTATCAATCTATAATTTTTTTTCTATTTACAAATAGAAATGTTCTGCACTACTAACAGTTCAGTATCTTTGCAATCCCTATGTTTAAATCTTAATCCCCTATTTTAGTTCTATGAATCATATGCATATTTTAATATTTAAGGCAGATGGTGAACTTTTCCACAGGTCTTATTTCATTTTGTCATGGGGCAAACACTTCACACAATGTAATGATGCTTCATTTTTTGAGGATGAGAACAAGAACTTGAGCAACTGTAAAGCAAAATTGCATGGGCAGGTAGATGTGGCGGAAGGTGCTCTGATATGTTCTCCACTATTCCTTTAGGCCACAGTGGAAAACAGGAGCTGCTAGAAAGCTTGAAAACATGTTCTAAAACCAAATTCTAGAGCATTTTAGCAGACTTTTCGCTCGTCATTTTTAAAACAGTTTAAGAAAAATACTAATTGTTCATCTACCCTTTCAAAGCTGCTCCAAAGAGAAGGTTTGCTTCCTCATAAGACTTTTTCAATTCCATCACGTTAACATTTACACCTTTTATTAGCCAGTATGAAGAGCTTCGGACTAGCTTAAACAGTGCAAACAGCACTCTCAAAGCATGTTCTTCATGCTGACATTTCCAGCATCATCTTCATTCTTTGCTTCCTCTTTCTCCACCTTGTTTTGAACAATGAACAAAAGCATAAGTGATACATTTCAGAAGATAAATTGCAGCATGAAGACCCCCTATATTCACCCAGACAGTATGCACCTTTCACCACACTTCTCATTTCGGATAATGCCTTGATAAAGCATTTCTTGTGCAAAGTAAGTAGTATAGTTCAACCTGTCCCAGGTCTACAGACATGGCTCATTTCCCACAGGGCAAGATGGATAAATGTTCCAGTTTCTCTTCTTGGAGCCTATTCTTTTTCCAATTGGCATATCTGTTACAATAATATCTACAGAGCCAGTTCTCAATTGCAGATTGCAATATCCCATTGAATAGCATCTATAGGCAAACCCCAGGATGGCTTGCATTCTTTGATTTGGTTTTTGGTCAAAAAAGATGAGATGTTATTTGCTTCTCTATTCACAGTAAATAGATTATTATCACCAGCAATATAATAGACCATTCAGTAGCCCCCTTTATTGGTATTGCCCCCGTACCAGACATCAGATGAACTATCAGTAGGTTGAGGAGCAAAGAGACTGAGCATGCCATAGGCAAGAGTAGATCTAAGAGTTGTTGGTCCAAAATGCATGATATTTCTTCAGTGGAGACTCTCTTCTGTCAGTGCAATGCCAACTATCACGGATATTCAAGAGAACCTCTACATCAAAGTTGTTCATGTCAGCCTTCCAATTTAAATAATCTTGAACGCCACCCACGAAATCTCTTGCAGCCTCATTTGAGGTAAAGCAATGTTTCTCTCCTGCCCTGTTTCATGCGACTCTAAACCTCAGAACTTGAGGCTCAGTTCTTCTCTTGAGCTTTCATCAGTCTCACCTTCTTTGGAAGATGCCAAATCATCACCTACCAATGTTGATATCTCCTCTTTGATGGCTGGATTTTCATAATAGTCTAAGACATGTGCATCTAAGGGGTTTTTAGTGAGCTCTTTTTTTAACATCTTTCTCATCTATCTGGTCTCCTTGTCCATTAATAATCTTTCCTTTATTTGAATTATGATTTTTTAAATGCTTTTTCTTTTCTTGAAACTGGTGTTGATTTTCCATACTTTCAAAGGGTCTGACCATGTAAGCTTCCCTATCAAAATTTCAAAATCCTTCAGAACTTCTTCCTTTGAACTGGTAATCTTTAAACTCCTGAACAACTACAAATAAGTTATCAACTGATCTCAGACCATGAACTTTAGCCAGACTTTCAAAGTGATATGTCAAAATATATCTTGCCTGGTCTTTGATGATTTTTCATGATAACCCCAATTTCTCTCTCACTTCAGCTGCAGCTGTTTGCTTAAAGCCAGTAGGTACAGTAGGTCCAATAGTGACTTGGAGTTGCTCAGACTCACTTCTCAGGCCACTTTCAGCCACCTATATAGACCTCTGGTACTCAGGAAGGTTCACATCCAAGAGTTGGTTAGTGGCTTCTTGAAATGTCAGACATGTTGGCAGTGCCTCCAAGATCCTCGCGCTCACAACCACTGTGACTATATCTCCATCTTCTAAATAAGGCAGCTGAAGCCCAGTAGAAGGCTGTATCCCATCCGAGTTCATAAAGCCAATCAGTGGTGCAGGCTGTTATAGAACCCATATCTCCTGACTCCCACCACAGAGACTGTGGAGAAGAGAACCTCACGGAAAGGGTAAAGGCCCAGTAGAGGCAGCGAGAAAAGATTTGCCATTGGACACTGCTACGGTCCAAAACCCACATCCACCTGCTCTAACTACGCTGTGGCCTGTAGGTGGGCCGCAGCAGCAAGGCGAAGGTCAACCCTCCGTGGGTGCCTGATTCCGCCCCTCGGCACCCAGGCTGAAGGGCCATATGCTGCCACACCTGGTCACTCTCTCGTAAGTTATAACTCAAAAGTGTTTAAATGATCCTTCTAATTCAAAATATTTAACAGGAATTTCAATTGCAAATTTGGTTTTAACTTTTGATTGTGTTTCAAGATGGCAGACAAACCTCATGGTTAACTCCACATTCTACCCCCTCCCTAAATCCTGTTCAAAGGATTCCAAAAAAGAACAGGAAGGGATTCAGATTATGATTGAAGACTGACTACATGGTTGAATTTCATCCTGCTTAAAAACCTGTCAAAACAACAAGAAATAACTTTTGTTGACTTTAGCTTTATCAGATATTTTTATTTCTTTATAAAAAATCAAGGCAAAACAATGACATTAAAAAATTAGGAGTGGCGTGTATATGGTTGCTTTTCAAACTAAGCAAAACAATGAATATCTCAGGTGGAATGAGAATTGTATAAAATAGTGTGGAATAGCAGAAATACACAATAATTCCTCATCAGAAATTCTGTCAATGTAAATTACCACACAAAAAGATTTTTTTAAAAATGCAAACAAGTCATCTCAGTGATTACTGAAACAATGTATTAAAACATAACATTTAAAAATCTTAAAGTTACTTCTTTTTCTGCCCTTCCCTTTCTACTCTGCTCTTGCCAAGTCCTTAGCAGGGCATCCAATTTTTTAAATCTCTCAGGCCCCAAGCCTGGTTTTATCTGCTCTCCTGGCAGATTCCTGGTTCCACCCCATTGCCTGGAAGGCTCTGTGTAGCTATTTTATGGACCCAAACAAATGACTACATGTTAATGTTTAAAATAATTTGATAATGTAACCACTTAGGTAGAAATAAAACAAAAATTTAAAATTTATTAATAATCAGACTGAAAAATAAATTATTCAGTAGGATATGGGTTATTAACCAATCCTGTTCAGCAAAGATCATACTGTATGATCAAATTTAAAGCATTCTTCATTTACACATGACAAAATAGGAATGTCCCTCCCAACCATACTGTTCAAGCCTGAACTTGACGTGATAGCCAATACAAGGCATTAAGGAAAATTAGATGAAAGAGCCTTGCAAAGAAGTCTCTCATTATCAGGAGACATTATCATTGTCTCTAGCAACCAATTAAGAGAATTTGCAGATGAACGATTAAGAAATTCAGCCATTTTATTGCATACCAGAGCAATGTAAGAAACAAAAAATATTTCTATACAATAGTAAAAAGGCACAAGGTATATTCAGAATCTCAGAAATATAAAAACACAGATTCTGAGATTTATCAGCTTTTCCTGGACAGGAGAATTGCACTGATAGTCTACTAGAAGAAATTTATGAAAAAGAGCTGAGTTCTTTGGGGGAAAAAACTCCCACAGCTCAGTAACATAGTTTAACCATTTGCTAAACTGTCATTTAAAAAAGAGGAGGGCCATGGCCATTACTTACAGTTCTGTGCTTGTTTTGTATCCTACACACATTTGTTAAGATGAAAAAATTTTCTCTATCCCCCAAAAGGGGCTAGGGCCCAAATAAGGAAAACATCGATGGTTAGAAGATCATCATAAATTACCACCGCGACTACCGCCCAAACACGTTGAACATAAGAAACTCAGTAATGATTCTGATTTTGGGGGAAAATAGAATGTAGCAGTAGTGTCTTGGGAAATGGGTGCATTTTTAGTGAAAAGTGCTGGAACTGATGTCTGAAGCAAATGAGGGGGAATGAACCTAACGATGTCCTCTATAGAGAAAATGATCAGAGCAGCAAAATCAAGGTCTGAGAGTACACTGGATCCCAGGCAGCAAATTTCTTTGCCTAGGTGCCTTTTCTTGCTGATGTTCTAGCCTGCCACTGATCCAAAATTCTGCAATCCAGCCTCCATAAAAGAAACCACATCTGTCTTCTGTCCATGCTTGGAGGTCCTTGTAGGTTGTGCAATGTACACACAGGGCTGTCAGAAGACCCTTTCATGGTCACCAGCAAGCTGTTGTGGGAGGGCAGCTCATTCTTGAAACAGGGGTCTCGCGGCCTTGCATGGAGGGTGGGGTGAGCGCTATGGGCGCTGGTGGGAGCCCGGACTAGGACAGGGAGGCAAAGTTTGGAGTGGTGAGTTGGGGAAAGGCCTGAGAAGGTGAAAGTCCGGGTTGAACTGGGGGCCAGGAGAGCGTCTCTCTGAACTGGGCATGGGGGTCAGAGCAGAGGGCTCTGGGATAGGGCCGCGCAGGCAGGGGCTCAGGACCCTTCTAGCAGAGAAGTGGAGCCAGCGAGGGAGCCGGCTGGAGGGTCCACGTCTTCCTCGTCGGTGTCGGGGACAGATGCGCAGAAGAATCCCTGCTGGATTATGATGTGCTCCTCCGGAAAGTCCGGGAAAAAGCCTGGTTCCAGGCCAATGGGCGAGTCGCACTCTCCTCCTGCGGCTCATCAAGTGAGCACACGAGGGCCTCGGGCACCAGGATGAGCGTGTGATCTCCAAGAGACACTTGCAGCACTGACGAGGGCGCTGGCGCCAGCACCAGGTCGGCGTCGCCCAGGGGCACTTGCAGGGCACAGTCCTCTGTCAGGACCACCACGGAGGTGAGCGCGTGCTCGGCCCCGGCGCCACTGGCACTACCTCAGTGGGTCCTGAGGTCTCTTCAAATCCGCGGCGCTTGCCAGAGCCTGGGTCTGCTGACTGCAGTGCCCACCAAGGAGTAGGGCAGGGGTTGGGGCGGCGGTGCTGGCGGCTCATCAACTCATCCACGCTGCGGGCGGCGCTCCTCCCCTGGCCTGGCAGCGGGCGTGGCGACAGCTGGAGGCTTAGTCCTGCACATGGTGACAGGTCTCCGTGGTCAGGCGAGGTGGATGGGGAACGAAGGGGGCACCTTACTGCGCGACACGAGATGAGATCTGGGAGCCCCAGGAGGCGCCTCCTGGAATGGCCACAGTCCCTATTTATGTGCCACAGAGCCGCCGCAGGGTTAGACGTCTTGCGAGTTAATCTTCAGCTCCTCAGGCTGACCCGGATGAGCCCTGGACGACCAATTGTGTTGCAGGTGATGTCAGACCAAAAGTAACTTTTTAAAGAGACATAAACCTACAAGAAGGATGATAGGAAAGGAGAAAATTTCAATAACTGTTGGGATGCTGGAAAGCAGATATACAAATAATAACCGTTTGCGCAGACACAAGAGTGGAAAAATCCTATAAGCTAATGGGGGTAACTGAGGTTCAGACCAAGATATATCCACACACCTACCCATGTAAAGAGCTGTATGGAACTGGCTGATGCAATCTTGGGGGCTAGCAAGTCTGACTCAGTGAGGAGACCTCAAGTTGGAAACACCAAACAAGTGATGTTGAAGTCCATAGTCCAAATTTCCCCGGGGAGATGGCTGGCTGGACATTCCAGCAGGAGACCATGTTTAAGTGGAGCAGAAATTCCTCTGACCTCTGAAACTGCCCCTTCTGTCTTTTAAGAGCTCATACTAATGAGATGAGAAGACTCCCCACATTGCAGAAGCAATCTGCTTTGTAGATTTTAGATGCACTCAACTAGATGTTGATAGGATCAAGTGATTGTGCAAGTGACTCCACCTATGAAATGCCTTCATAGTAACAAGTTGGCCAGTGAGTGGCCAAACAACTGGACACTATAACCTAATTATTTGAAATAGGAGCTTAACCATCACAGAGAAGTAAGAGGTTTGAATGTGTCATGGGCAGAGACAGGATGTAATGTGAAATAGGTGAGACTAAGTAGGTCTCTTTGAAAAAAGGTGAGATTTAAGCAATGACTTGACAAAGGTAAAGATTTGGTGAAGCAGAAATGTGGGGTAAGAGGGATCTAGCTGAAGGAATACTAGAGGAGAGCCTGAAGGTGGGAGAGTGCCTGCTATCTTGGTATGTTCAAAGAACTGCAAGAAAGCCACTATTGCTGGCATGAAGTGAGATGTTGTACTGAATATGTCACAGAAACAAAGGGAGAGGACTTTGTGGGCAATCGTAAAGACTTTGGCTTTTCCTCTATGTGAAATGGAAAACCTTTGGAATCTTCTGGGCAGATGTGGGACATGATCTGACAAATTTTAAAAGAATTCCTATGTTGAGATTAGGATGTAGGGATCCAGGAGCCAAGTTAGTGGGAGGCTGTTTGTAGTAAATCATGTAAATGACAATGTGTCTTCATCCATGGATGCAGGCAGGGGAGGTGGTAGGCTGACTTTTGAAGGTAGAGCCAGGAAGATTTCCTGATGAACTGGTTTGGCATGTGGGAGAAAGGAATCAGGGACAAACCCAAGATTTCGACATGAGCACCTGGAAGGATGGAGTTTTTATGAACTGAAATGGGGGAAAGTTGCATTTGGAGCACATTTTGGGGGGTATGGAGGAAATTAGGAGTTCACCTTGGACTTTTGAGTTCCCATATCTATTGGAAATCTAAGTGGAAATGTCAGGGAATATATGAGTTAGGAGTTTGTGAGAGAGGTCTGACCTGGAGATGAATTTATTGAGGACTGTCATCATTAATATTTCCACTGCCATTGCATCATTTTTTCAATCGAAGGACAAAGGTCAGTTGATACTGACCCCAATTGTAATCTGTACTAGGCAGGTCCTGAGCAGTGCTGATGCAACTTCCCTTCTTTCCCTTCATATGCCACTGCCTGAATCAGCTGAGGAGAGAACTTTCATTTCACCCTACCCAAGTGTTCTGCCTTGAACTTCTCCTGGGAGCTGGTGGTAGGTATGAGAATTCTTCTTTTAGAAGCAGAAAATGTAGAGCAAGAGCAATTTACTGTATTGACTGTCTTTATGCCAGATATCTAATGTCTAGTTCACACTGAAGTCCTGTCCAATAACCCAACTGCAAGAACCCAGTGATTCTCAGGAAGCAATTGTTTCTTGCCCATTGATCTCTTCAGGAAGGACTCATAAACTTTCAGTAAAGCTGAAATTCGACTATGACCTGGAGTTTATTCACCTTATTTTTCTCCTGAGACTCTTTATCTGATTTTGACAATGTTGCTCTTTTCTTAGCTGGGCTTTTTGCTTTCTGTTCTATTTT